>JARBWK010000004.1:156954121-156995572 GCA_030556195.1 Anolis apletophallus
TTTGGAGGGAGCCCAGGAGCAGGACCACCTCAAAAGAATGTGGGAGTCAGATTGTAATAAAGTAATACAGTGTTTCCCAACCTTTTTTGAGCCGCAGCACACTTTTTTACATTTACCAAATCCTGGGGCACACCACCAACCAAAATGACACAAAATGACACTCTAACACAGTAATACATATAGTTAATATGTTTCTAAATGTATTTATACACTCAGTGTGAAACCTGGGCCTGTTTCGATGAACACAACATAGATATCCTGGCAGGAATGGCAGAAAGACACAAACTTCCCACACAGAACTCCCATAACCAGAGAAAATGCTATAAGAGTTTGGTGGGCATTTTCCTTGAGTTTTGGAGTTGTAGTTCACCTATATCCAGAGAGCACTGTGGACTGAAATAATGATGGATCAGGACCGGACTTGGCATGAATACTCAATATGCCCAAATGTGAACACAGATGGAGTTTGGGGGAAAATAGACCTTGACATTTGGGAGTTACAGTTTCTGGAATTTATAGTTAACACACAATCAAGAGCATCTGAACTCTTGCAACAATGGAATTGAACCAAACGTGGCATATTGAACTCTCGTACCAACAGAAAGTACTGAAAGGGTTTGCTTGAAATTGACCTTGAGTTTGGAAGTTGTAGTTCACCTATATCAGAGAGCACTGTGGACTGAAATAATGATGGATCTGGACCACTTGAAATGAATACCCAATATGCCAAATATGACCGCAGATGGGTTCAGGGAAATATACCTTGCTATTTGGGAAGTATAGTTTGCTGGGATTTATAGTTCCCCCTGCAAGAGCATCTGAACCCACCAATGATAGAACTGGGCCAAACTTCCCACACAGAACCCCCAGGTGGCTCCCTTCCTGAATGGCTCCCTCCCACTAGAAGGGAAGGCACTCACTCGGTCCGCGGTTGCCTGGCTACCCTTCTTTCTTTCCTGCAGTTCAAAAGAAGAAGCCGGTGGGCCTGCCTAGGACTGCGCTCCTCACTTCCTCTTCCATTCCCCGCCCTCCCTCGATTGGAGGCTGGCTGGCTGGGAAAACGGCCGAAGGAGGCGGCGCCCCGGCCCCCTCCTCCTCCCCCAAGCACCAGCAGCAGGAGTTCGGCAGGAGGGGGAAGAAGGGGGGGAGAAGTTTTCCTGCGGCACACCAGGTGATCGCTCACGGCACACTAGTGTGCCACGGAACAGTGGTTGAGAAACACTGAAGTAATAGACCCTCAAAACTGGAAAGGACTGTGGAACATGCGTATATTTGAAAATATGTCAATAAGAATAAAAGAGAATTATTACGAAGTGGTGTGGAGATGGTATCTCACACCAATTAGACGAAATCAAATCGACAAGAAACATTCTAAGCAGTCCTGGAGGGGCTGTCAAGAAACTGGCACACGTATACACATGTGGTGGTCTTGTAAATATGTTCAAAATTTTTGGGGAAATGTATTTCAAGAAATAAGAAGAATCACCCAAACAGAGATAACAGGAACACCGGAGATAGCACTGCAATCATTTATTGATAATGTTAACATACCAAACTAACTAAAAGAAGTACGTGCTAATCTGGTAACAGCAGCAAGATTGTTAATAGCTAAAAAATGGAAAGAAGGAGGGGAATGCCAACTGGAAGAGTGGTATCGGGAAATCTGGGACATTGCAATAAATGATAAACTGACAGAAAACATAAAGGTTAAAAGAGGATTTTTTTTAAAAAAAGAGGATTTTGGGAAAATTTAGGGAAATTGATAGAATATGTATATATAGAAGGTAAAGGGACCAAACCTGTAATAGTAACAACTGATTTTTGGAAATAAGTATTATAATTGGCTGGTCTGGGGTCAGCACTGGGTAGTAAATAAAAATCCCCTCCCAAAAAAAAGTGGAAAGGACTTAAAAGCTCAAAAAAAGCTAAATTATGATACAGTGCATGCGCAAAAATGACAGCTCCCAGCATCCCTTAAACCTTGCCCTTTAGGAGAGGAGGATGCTCTGTTTCCAAGCTGCAAGCTTGCTTCTCCTTGGATTTCTTTGAGAGCATCCCAGTCTGTACATATTTCCTATTTCCTATTCCTGGACTGCAACTGCCAGCAATCTTCCAGATAGAAAAAGAAATATAGATTAGATAGAGATAGATAGATAGGTAAGGTAGACAGATCAATCAGGAGGACTGCTGGGAGTTACAGTCCAAAAATAGGCAGAGAAAGAAGAAAGGAAAGAAAAAGGGAGGGGAGGGAAGGAAAGAGGTAGAGAACGAAAGAAGGAAGGAAGGAGAGAAGGCAAAGGGAGGAAGGGAAGGAAGGAAAGAAGGTAGGAGAAAGAAAGGAGAGAAAGAAAGGAGAGAAAGGGGGAGGCAGGTTGGCCACAGCAACACATGGTGGGTACAGCTAGTATACAATAAATAAAACCTACATTGGAATCTACCTGCCTATGCTTATTAATTTCTGAGGCTTTGACTACTAATGAGTTATAGGTTTTGGCATACCTTAAACATTTTATCATAAATATAGCTGGTTCCCACGAGCCTCGGAACCCCGTGCCCAGCTGAAATTTTATACATTTTATTGATAATTTGAAACAGAGAAACCATGCTTCTGCTTGGCCGAAACTCACCAGACAAAGTGTTTCGGTCTAGGACAAAGGACCGTTTATTTTCAAACACAAACAATAGATCAGATAGACTTGAGCCCTTAGGGATGCTCGTTTTTCCTTAGGTCATTTCGTAACCACAGGAATCCCACCTCACCCAGCTGTTTCTTGGTGCTTCGCCTTTCCAGCTGGTAAAGATTCTTCTCTCGGTGTGCGCGCTTCTGGATCTTGGTGAGACGATTGACTTTGGGATTTTAAGGGAAATTTTAGCGCTTTTAGAAAAAGGTCCACCTAGATTTGTCTTTTGGGATCCTCGCGTTTAGAGGCGGTCTGGGCTCTTGTCCCCATCTGGGCAGAGCCCCTTAAATTGTGCTCGGTAACAGAGAGAGTGAGAAATATTAATCAAATCCACAAAGTGAAACTCACAAATGTGAAGGAGAGGTGTATGAAGTAGACAGGTGCCCTGAAAAAAGAACAACATTCCTTCATACCTTTTAATGTGCGTCTTGTAACTCCTTACACATATGACTCTCCTTCTGCCTAGAGCAGCATTATATATTCAGTTGATAATTCTAGTATCTTTCCATTATGATTCAAACCCTGTTCCCCACCACCTCTGTGTAGCCACATAGCCAATTTAAAAATCCATCAAAAACATAATGTCTATGTGCCCACATGTGCAGATGAAGCCAGGAATGGGGGGCTGGCTTGTCTTTTACAAGGTAATATTTTTCCCATTATGTGCTGCTTTGAGCCTTCCCGGAACGATTCCTGTGGCTCCAAATGCCAGCTCTTTTAGCAGAAGTGGCAAAATGCAAATGCAATAAAAGTTGAAGGTAGCAATTCTCCTCCATTTTAAATGGGGAGGGGGCGGATTGTGGCTTGCAAAGAAAACTTGGGCAAACCGCTTTCTCAGCCTCTTTGGGTTTTCTTGTCCTTTGAGTATTTAAGCAGAGAAAGCCAAATTAATGTTTGCAAAGCAGGGATTAAATCCTCAGAATGCAGGTTGCTGTGTCCTAAAAAGCCTCATTATTTGCGAAATAAAGAAATAAATGAAGCCCAAAGCAATCAATCTTCTTTGTTTCCAAAGGCCTAGTTGCTTGTTTAAATGGATTGCAGTGTAATAGTTTTGTTTACCCATCTTCCTTTTACTAAACTCTCAGCTATCTGATTTTGTTTGATAATATAGGCTCCATCTACACTGCCAGATTGAACTGGATTATATGGTAGTGTAGGCTCACTTAATCCAGTTCAATGCACTTCAATTTGCATTTCATGAGTTTACACTGACGATATAATCCAGTTCAAACTGCATTATATGGCAGTCAGGGCCGTAGCCAGGATTTTGTTTCGGAGGGGGCTGAGTTTGTTTCGGGGCTGAGACTGGGTGGAAGAGGGTCTACCCTAGCAAATCTTTTGTATTGTTATCCCAATAACCCCATTAATGTGGGATATAATGAGCATGGTGGTCAGATCATGATATGAATAAACATATCAGTTTAAATAATGTACCAGTAAGGCCTTCTCGCGGACCACCCTGAGAATTTCGGGGGGCTGAAGCCCCCTTAGCCCCCCCCCCCCTGGCTACATGCCTGATGGCAGTGTAAATGGGGCCATAGGTTCAGGCAGTCACAATAAGGCAAATTTGAAGAGTGTTCCCTTGCCCATTCCACTGAATGGGACCCTGGACCTTTCTCCCCAAGCTTTGATTCTCATGGCAGTCTTTCTATAATTGAGTGCTACTCAGAGCCTTTGAAAATTTCCTTTTTTGTACCATGGTTATTCCGGCCAGGAGAGTTAAAGTGTTCATCACTTTGGATTGCTCCTTTAAAGTCTAACTAAAGATAAAGGTAAAGGTTTTCCCTGTCATTAAGTCCAGTCGTGTCTGACTCTGGGGGTTGGTGCTCATCTCCATTTCTAAGCCGAAGAGCCGCCGTTGTCCGCAGATACCTCAAAGGTCACGTGGCCAGCATTACTGCATGAAGTGTCGTTACTTGCCTGCCGGAGCTGTACCTATTGATCTACTCACATTTAACTGTTTTTGAATTGCTAGGTTGGCAGAAGCTGGAAGCTCACACCACTCCCCAGATTCAAACCTGCGACCTTTCGGTCAACAAGTTTAGCAGCTCAGTGGTTTAACCCACTGTGCCACTGGGGGCTCCAACTATGGACCAAAAAAAGGAACTTCTCCAGATCTGAGGTTCCTTCATTGTGTATGTACTATGTGCCTTCAATTAACCTATCAATTTACAGCAATCCCATGGACTCAGATTTGTGGATGACACCTTCGCCATTTGGAGCCATAGAGCAGTGTTTCCCAACCAGTATGCCGTGGCACACTAGTGTGCCGTGACGGACCTCCTGCTATGCCACGAGAAAAGCTCTCTGCCCCCCTTCCTTTCCCCCCTTCTCCTGCCGAACTCCTGCTGCTTGGGGGAGGAGGAGGAAGGGCCGGGCAGTGGCGAAGAAAAAGAAGGGGCCGGGGCGCTGCTCCTTCGGCCATTTCCCCAGCCAGCCTCCAATCCACCATGACTCTCACCCTTCGCTCGCTGAAGCCGCATGGAGGAGGAGCCCCGCCCACTGAAGCCCGTCCACCGCTCATGGTCCTCCTCTTTGGGAGAGCTGAAGCTGGGGAGCGGGGGCGGGGCGGGGCATGGCATGGCCTGGCTCCACCCCTCCCCCCAGCTTCAGCACTCCCAGCAGCTGCTCCAGCCTTGAAGGGACAGTGCCAAGCCAGCATTGTGCTGGCTGTGCCACCGCTGGCTTGGTACTGCCCCCTCAAGACTGGAGCAGCTGCTGGGAGAGCTGAAGCCAGGGGGAGGGGGCGGGGCCTGAACTGGCTTCCTCCCCTTCCCCCAGCTTTGGCACTCCCAGCAGCTGCTCCTAGTAGGCCACTATCCCCCCCAGCCGTTCTTTATTTTATTTATTTATTTATACTTCAAATTTATATATACCGCCACTCCCCGAAGGCTCGGAGCAGTTTACAAAGTTTGACATATAAGAAGAACATCCAATATAAACAGAGAACAACACAGGAAAAAGAACAAACCACGTAGATTTACTGTGTTAGAGTGTCATTTTGTGTCATTTTGGTTGGTGGTGTGCCCCCGGATTTTTTTAATGTTAAAAGTGTGCCGCGGCTCAAAAAAGGTTGGGAAACACTGCCATAGAGAAGAAGAACTAAACAGGTTCCTGGATCACCTTAACAACACCCACCTAAACATCCAATTCACCATGCAAAAAGAAAATGAAAGAGAACTGCCATTTCTAGATGGCCTAGTCATCCACAAAGCAGATCAACAACTGGGTCACACAGTTTACAGAAAACTACACACACAGATAGATACCTACATAAAAACTCTAACCATCACCCAAGTAAAGAAAAAAGAAAAAAAGAAACACAATTACATTCCTGGCAGACCATGCAAAATTAATCTGGGAACCCCACCTCCTCCAAGGTGAACTGAACCACCTATACTGGGCTCTACAGGCCAGTATGTAAGAGCCATGCCAGATTTACGGTCATTCACCCGAGCTCTTAAAACCTGGCTCTTTGTCAAAGCTTTTAATTTGTTGTTATTTAATATACTGTACATGTTGTTTTCATCTGTTATGTAAGTCGCTTAGAGCACTTTAGTGGGAAGCGACTCATGAACTGAACTGAATTGAATGAAGACCCCACCACAGACATCAGAAGAGTTGCAAGACCAAGAACAAACCACGAGAGTAAAGACAAAGATCCACCCAGAGGAAAAGTGTTCTTATCATACATCAAGGGAACCACTGGCCGCATAGAGAAGCTGATGAGGAAACACACCCTACAAACTATCTACAGACCCACTAAGTGTGTTCAGCAAAGGACAAGAGGGATCCTCTCACCTCTGTAGGAGTCTATCATATACCATGCATGCAGCTTTCGACAAGTCTACATAGGGACCACCAAATGCAGCATTGCCCAAACGCGAATCAAGGAACATGAAAGGCACTGCAGACTAATTCAGCCAGAGAAGTCAGCCATAGCAGAGCACTTGATGAACCAACCTGGACACGGCATGTTGAGAACACAGAAATGCTGGACCACTCTCACAACTTCCATGTAAGACTACACAGGGAAGCCATTGAAATCCACAAGCATGTAGACAATTTCATCAGAAAGGAGGAACACAAACAAAATCTGTCTACCAATACTAAAAAGCAACATTGACACTTGCCTCAAGCAGACAAGAGTTCGTTCTCCCACCCTGGACATCCCCCACTTGCCTAGTTTCCAACAGACCTCACAATCTCAGAGGATGCCAGGCATAGATGTTGGAAAATGTCAGGGGAGAATGCTTCTGGAACATGGTTATACAGGCCAGAAAACTCACAGCAACCCCATGGATTCCATTGGGTTGTTTAGGCCAATGTCTCCCAATCAGTGTGCCATGGCACACTAGTGTGCCGTGAGCGATCATCAAGTGTGCCGTGGGAAATTGGAACCTCCAATACCTTTTCTTCCCTCTCCTGCCGAACACTTTTTCTTCTCCACTCGGGCTCCCTTCTTCCCAGCCTCGCTCTGCTTGCTTTGCCTCGCTTTGCTCACGCTGCCGCTTTTGCGTGAGGGGAGGGAGGAAGACGTGACTCGTGCGGCGCTACTGCGCAGACTCGCCCCCACGTCTTCCTCCCTCCCCTCCACAGTGCTCTCTGGATATAGGTGAACTACAACTCCAAAACTCAAGGTCAATGTCCACCAAACTCTTATAGCATATTTTCTTGGTTATGGGAGTTCTGTGTGGGAAGTTTGTTTCCATTCCATCATTGGTGGAGTTCAGAATGCTCTTTGATTGCGGGTGAACTATAACTCCCAGCTGTTGAGCAAGACCTTTGTGTGTGTCTTTCTGCCATTCCTGCCAGGATATCTATGTTGTGTTCATCGAAACAGGCCCAGGTTTCACACTGAGTGTATAAATACATTAAAAAACATATTAACTATATGAATTACTGTGTTAGAGTGTCCTTTTGTGTCATTTTGGTTGGTGGTGTGCCCCAGGATTTTGTAAATGTAAAAAATGTGCCACGGCTCAAAAAAGGTTGGGAAACACTGGTTTAGGCAACTAAGATGCTTGTGATGGTGATGAGACAATGAGGAAGGCTTCCCTGGCAGATCATAACGCTCATGCAGGAGCATATGGGGGGATGCAGTCATGAAGATAGGCAGGGCCTGAACTGTTTAGGGCTTTGAACTGGGATCAGAAACTTATTGGCAACCAGTGGAGCTGTTTCAATAGAGGTGTCATCCACTCCCTATAATTAGCTCCAGTTAGCAATCTGGCTGCCTACCTTTGTACCAGTTGCAGTTTCTGGGCTGTCTTTTAAAGGCAGCCCTACGTAGAGTGCATTGCTGTAAACCAACCTGAATGTAACTAAGGTGTGGACCACCGTGGCACAGCTAGTTAGTAGCCAGCTGCATTAAATCACTACTGACTGACAGGTCATAAGTTCGAAGCCAGCCCAGTTCGGAGTAAGTTCCCGAACATTAATAGTCCAGCTTGCTATCAACGTATGCAGCCCGACAGACAGTTGCATCTGTCAAATAGGAAATGTAGATACCGCTTTATGCAGGGGGGCTATTTTAACTAATCTATGATACCACAAAACCTTCCAGCAGCATGCAGAAGAATGAAGAAGTACTCATAAGAACATAAGAACATAAGAAGAGCCATGCTGAATCGGGCCTCAGCCCATCTAGTCCAGCATTCTGTGTCACACAGTGGCCCACTAGTTGTACACAGGGATCTCTAGCAGAAAGGAGGGCAAAACCCTCACCTGCTCCCGACCCCCACAACCAGTACCCGGGAAAATCCTGCCTGCCTCCATCAACACAGAGGTGGCACTTGGATGTCCATTTCAGTAACTACTGATTCCCTTGGTATCCATGAATCTGTCTAATCCTGCCTTGAAGCTGTCCAGGCTGACCGCTGTCACAACCTCCTCTGGAAGTGAGTTCCATAACCCAATGACCCTCTGGGTGAAGATATATTTCCCTTTATTAGTCCTAACTTTCCTACCTTGGAGCTTTAGGGAGTGCCCCCTAGTCCTAGTGTTGTGTGACAGAGAAAATATTTTTTCTTTATGCACCTTTTCTATCCCATGCATGATTTTATACACTTCGATCAAGTCACCTCTTAAACGCTGTCTTTCAAGGCTGAAAAGACCAGGCGTTGCAACCTGATTTCATAAAGGGAGCTGCTCCATCCCTTGGATCATTTTGTTGCCCTTCTTTGTACCTTTTTCAGTTCCGTTATATCCTTCTTGAGGTCGGTGACCAGAATTGTACACAGTACTCAGATGTGGCCTCACCATAGATTTGTAGAGAGGCAATACAACATTTGCCGACCTATTTTCGATTCCCTTCCTGATCATGCCAAGCATAGAATTTGCTTTTTCGCTGCTGCAGCGCACTGGGTTGACATCTTCATTGAGCTGTCCACAAAACCCAAGATCCCTTTCCTGGTTTGTCTCGGAAAGCTTTGATCCCATCAGTTGATAAGTGTATTTGGGGTTCTTTGCCCGATGTGCATGACTTTACACTTGTTTAGGTTAAAATGCATTTGCCACTTTGTTGCCCATTCACTCAATTTCGAGAGATCTTTCTGGAGCTCTTTACAGTCAGTTTCATTTTTAACTACCCTGAACAGTTTAGTGTCATCTGCAAACTTTGCTACCTCACAATTTACTTCTACATCCAGATCATTTATGAATAAATTAAAAAGTAACGGTCCTAAAACTGAACCTTGGGGTACGCCACTTCTCACCTCTTTCCATCCAGAGAAGTGTCCATTTATTACCACCCTTTGTTTCCTACAGTTTAGCCAGGTTCCAATCCAGGACAAGACCTGTCCCCTGATTCCATGGCTGAAGAGCTTATTTAGGAGCCTTTGGTGAGGACTTTGTCAAAAGCCTTTTGAAAGTCAAGGTAAACAATATCGACTGGGTCCCCTTTATCTATGTGTTTATTTACACCCTCAAAGAATTCTATCAAGTTAGTAAGACATGATTTGCCTTTGCAGAAACCATGTTGATTTTCCTTCAGCAATGCCTGTTCTTCTATGTGCTTAGTAATTTTTCTTTAATAATGGTTTCCATCACTTTGCCTGGAACTGAGGTTAAACTAACTGGCCTATAATTTCCTGGATCACCCCTGGATCCTTTCTTGAAGATCGGAGTTACATTTGCCTCCCTCCAGTCCTCTGGTACAGTGCCTGATCTTAGAGAAAGGTTATATATTTTGGCTAGAATTTCAGCAATTTCACACTTGAGTTCCTTAAGAACTCTGGGGTGGATGCCATCTGGCCCTGGTGATTTGTTGACATTCAGTTTAGTAAGGCATGTGAGAACATCTTCCTTGTTTATCTCTATCTGGTTTAATTCATTTAATTCCCTCCCTGAAAAAACTGACTCAGCTGCAGGCATATGTTGTCTGTCCTCCTGTGTGAAAACGGAGGCAAAGAAGTCATTTAGCCGCTCAGCAATCTCCTTGTCTTCACTTATTGTCCCTTTCTTACCATTTTCGTCAAGTGGCCCAACTGCTTTTCTAGTTGGGTTTCTGCTTCTGATGTACTTAAAGAAGTTTTGCTATTTTTAAAATGTTCTTTGCTATATGTGCCTCAAAATCTCTCTTGGCTTTCCTGANGGTTGCTTTGCATTTAGTTTGCCAGAGCTTGTGTTCCTTTCTGTTCTCCTCAGTAGGAAGAGCTTTCCATTTCTTAAATGAGTTTTTCTTCTTTCCAATCACATCTTTTACTTCATTTGTAAGCCATACCGATGTCCTCTTGGACTTTCCCGGCCTCTTTCTTATTTTAGGAATGCATTTTAGTTCGGCTTGTTTTAAAGTATTTTTAAACAGTTTCCAAGCATTTTGGAGGGATTTAATTTTTTTACTGTTCCTTTTAGTTTGTTCTTTACTATTTTTCTCATTTTGGTGAAATTCCCTTTGTGAAAATTTAAGGTCTCTGTGTTAGTTTTCACTGTTACTACTGCACATACTCAATCAAGGACTCGGTGTCACAAGTGTATGGTGAAGTGGCAGCTCCCCCTGTGGCCAGAATCGAGCATACCCTCATGAAGCCAGAATGCTAGAACGTTAATTGCCTCTATTTCTGTCTATATATGTTGTATGTCTAAATGGCATTGAATGTTTGCCATGTATATGTGCATTGTAATCTGCCCTGAGTCCCCTGCAGGGTGAGAAGGGTGGGATATAAATACTGCAAATTATAATAACTGCTCGGTTACAGCTGGTACACAAGTTTTGACTGTGCGAGAGTCCTCCCAGCCACCACCAACACCTGAACATCAATCGTCAGCACTGAATCCACTATATATATTAATACAAGAGATGTTACTACTGCACATACTGTATATCTAAAGAAATCTTCTTAGAGAGAGTTTTGAATCCAGAGGAACAGATTTTTGATAAGAAGATTATTGCCTTTACCCTGTATGAATCACCTTTGAAAATTTAAGTCAAGGGTTGCCATGATTTATATCTTTATTATTTCTTATTTCCGGCATTTTACCCCGCTCTTCTCAACCCCCCGAGGGGGGGGGACTCAGAGCGGCTTCCAAAAAGGCACAATTCGATGCCAACACAGAAAAACACAGTAAAACAGAGTAAAACACAGTATAAAACCCCCAAAAACATTACACATTAAAATACATTAAAATACAATTAACATTAACACATCATACACATTCATTTAAGTTTAAAAAAACCCCAGTGTTCCGTCCATAAAAAGCATTGAGCCCTATTCATCAACTTTCCATTAAAATCCAGTCTAAAATGCTGCCTTGTGCTAGTGTGCAAACGCCTGGTCCCATAGCCAGGCTTTTACTTTTTTCCTGAATGTCAGGAGGGATGGAATTGATCGTATGTCGCTAGGAAGCGCATTCCACAGACGGGGAGCCACCACCGAGAAGGCCCTCTCCCTCGTCCCCACCAGCCGCATTTGAGAAGTTGGCGGGAGCGAGAGCAGGGCCTCCCTGGATGATCTTAAATTTTGAGGTGGGACGTAGCGGCAGATGCGTTCGGACAAGTAAGCTAGGCCAGAACCGTATAGAGCTTTAAAGGTCAAGACCAGCACTTTGAATTGAGCTTGGAAGTGGATAGGCAGCCAGTGGAGTTGACACAACAGGGGGGTGGTATGCTCCCTGTATGTAGCTCCAGTTAGTAATCTGGCTGCCTCCCGTTGGACTAGTTGTAATTTCCGAACTGTCTTCAAAGGCATCCCCACGTGGAGTGCGTTGCAGTAATCTATTCAGGATGTGACCAGAGCGTGGATTCTTTCTGAATCCAATAACATTTTATTCCACTCCCACAACAGCACAAATATACTGTATACCTGTGGCTCTCATGAAACTCAGTACTGTGTCCGAAGTATTTACATCCACCAAAGCTCATGCAAATATGAAAACCACTAAGAGTGCTGCCTCATTTGTTCGTCCTCACTTTCTTTCCTCCTTTTTTATGCTGAAGGCAGACTAATACAGCTACTTCTTTGAAAAAATTCATAAGGAATAGCAAAAAAATAAAATAACAATTGAAATGACAGCATGCAAATAATGCACTCTAAGCAAATCTTAGCCCTGCTTTAATTTCCCTTTCATTAATCCCAACCCCCTGCCTCTTTTTCATATGCCTGAAATGAGATTTTTTAAAAACACACTATCTGGGGAAAGGGTTGTGTACTTCTAACAAAGCTGGCTGCTATTACACACGTTGATAACTGAAATAAAAAACACATGTGTGCCTCTCTGGGAGAGAACTCTTTCTTTTTATAGGCCTTTTGTGTCCTTCTGCAAATGTCAAGACACAGTAAGGAAAATGTCAAGAAACAGTAATGTGCTTATCCTCCTAGATGCTTGTTTATGACGTGTTTTAAAAGCCGTTGGAATTCTGATTTACCAGGGCAGAACACGAGCCAAGAAACAGATTTCTGTGCCCATTCACAAGGCCCAGGGGCGGTCTAAAGTAATTTTAAATGGTAAGCAAACATTATTTTGGTGCCCCCCAAAAAACATTATTTTGGCGCCCCCCAATGTAAAACAAATATACAATTATAATATCACAATACCATTAGTAGTATTATATTGTATCAATGTATATACAATATATTATACCATACACATACTATATTATATCATAATTATATTATACTACATTACAATATAATTATATTATAATATATTGACATTATAATATAATATAACATTCTATTATATTATTATAAAATAATAAATAAAATAATTTTTTAAAATAAAATTATCCTCTACTAAATATTTTCATTACTCCTATAAAACTCAAATAACCCAAAATAAAGTAAAATAAAATATTATATATTACTATTTTGTATAATACCACTATACTACAATATTGTTTGTAATATTACATGTAATATAAAATATATCATTATTCTATTGTTATATTGTATTTTTATTTTATTGCATGACAATATTATGATCAATATTATGTGCCCATACAATCTATTATAATTATTAGCATAGCACAATATTAGTATTCGAATTCTTGATAGTGGGCAGAGTCAGCTAAGGCTTCTGGGAGCTGAAGTCCAAAACGCCTGGAGGGAACCACGTTTGGAAACCATTCTACGCCTTGTCTTTTCCGCTTTATTGATGTTGCGATCCAAAGGCTCCTGCACAGTTGCGCCTGTCTCTCCTTAATGCTCCCGGCCCGCGCCCACGGGGAGGTGGGCAGGTGTGGTAGGGTTCACGTGATTGGGCCTGGCGAGGGAGTTCACCGGCTACTTCCGGTGGCGGCTGTCAGGAGGGCTCCCTGCTTCCCTCCCTCCCTCCGTGCCCCGTCCCTTTCCCAAGCGCTGGCTGAGATGATGGCGAGCGACGGTGAGAGCGTCCCTCTGGAGGCGGAGCCGGTGCCCGGGCCCAGAGGGTCAGCCTTCGAGACCGCCGAGGAGGAGGCAGGACGCTGGCTGGCGGGCAGGGGAATGCGCCCTTGACCAGATGGCGCCCCACGCGGCGGCGTCCTTTGCCTGCCAGTAGGACCGCCCTGACAAGGCCAGAGGTTGGAGATCTCACATCTCTACCCCTAGATAAAAATACTCAAAGCTGGCATACTTCAATGAAGTCACACTTTGCATGTGTCGAAATAGATGGCTCCTGATATTATTCAGAGAACCAGTATGGTGGAGTAGTTTGAGTGTTAGACAAGGATCTTGGGAGACCAGAGTGCAAATCTACTTGTTATGGAAACCCACTGGGTGACCTTGGGCAACTAATGGCCTATTAGGGCACTTCCACACAGCGTCAAAATTCTGGTTTCAAAAGGGAAGCAAAAAATCCCGGGACCTGACAGTAAGTCCACACACTGACTTGCCAGTCCTGGGAAATACTCCCCCACAGTCCTCATGCCTTCCTTCGAAGGTGTAGGCCAACCTGCAAAGATGTGAGTTCAGTTGTCATTTGTAGTATTGAACAGATATTTATTCTGTTTTTATTGTGAAATAAACAGATTATCACCTGGTGCTTGTAGTGCATGTTGGAAGCTTCCTAACTATGGATGGAAATGCTCGTGATCTCACAATACTGTTGTAACTCCCATCAAACCAATTCTGAATTCATTGTCAGGCTGTCCTTTTTAATAGACTAGGGACTCCTATATTAGAGGCAGCAGAAAGCACTTTCAAGGTATGTTGAGATGGTGCAATATGTCAAAAGCCTCAGCGAATCTAGAACATGTATGTACTGTGGAAATGCTTTGGACATTTCTTTCCACCTTTTGCTTCCCTGTCCTCAAGGTGCTTTCCAAGGTGCTGATCTGGCCATGGTGGTCCACGCTCTTGTTACATCCCGATTAGATTACTGCAACGCGCTCTATGTGGGGTAGTCTTTGAAGGCAGCTTGGAAACTCCAACTAGTCCAACAGGCGGCAGGTAAACTACTCACTGGAGCGTCATACAGGGAGTACCCCCCCCCCGTTATGTCTTCTCCACTGGCTGCTGGTCTAATTCTGAGCACAATTCAAAGTTCTGGTTTTGACCTATAAAGCTCTGGCTCAGAGCTTACCTGTCTGAACATATCTCCCACTATGTCTCACCTTGGACTTTAAGATCTTCTGGTGAGGCCCTGCTCTCGATCCTGCCTCTGGCGCAAACATGCTTGGCGGGAACAAGGGACAGGGCTTTCTCGGCAGTGGCCCCCTGCCTGTGGAACTCACTCCCCAGCAAAATCAGGTCAACTACATCCCTTCTTTCCTTCAGGAAAAAAATTGAAAACGAGGTTGTGGGACCAGGCTTTCGGGTAGCATGCTGACTATGACAATGACTATGGCGATAATGCTATGGAAATGAACTATGGACATGTTTCTGATTGTGTCGTTGGTCACAGAATATGGCTAACCAGCCAATGTTTAATTTTAAATGGACTTAATTTTAATCCAATTTAATGTTATTTATGTAATTACTGTATTTATGATGTTGTATGCAGGCCTGGATTACCCATAAGGCCACCCTAGGCCATGGCCTAGGGCGGCAGCCATGGGAGGGCAGCAGATCCAGACCCCCCCCACCAAATTTCAAAAAAAATTCAAACAAATTCAAAAAAGTGTGCATGCGCACGGTGGCGGAAACGCCATCCACGGCCGGCCGCCCCCCTTTGCTCTGCTCCCCTCGGCTCCTCCCTCCCTCGCTGCTCAGACCGGCCCCACCCCTCTTCCTACAGTGAAGAAAGAGGGGCGGGACCGACGCTGACGCAAGAGAGGAGGGGGGCGGAGGGAAGTCCCGCCACCCCTCCTTGCTGCTTGCGCCGGCCCTGCTCCTCTTCCTTCAGTGAAGGAAGAGAGGCAGGACCGATGCTGACGCGAGAGAGGAGGGGCAGAGTGAAGTCCTAGGCCCCCTCCTTGCTGCTTGTGCCGGCCCTGCCCCTCTTCAGTAAAGGAAGAGGGGCGGGAACAAGCAAGGAGGGAGCAGAGAGAAGTCCCACCGCCCCCTCCTCGCTGCTCGCATTGGCCCCGGCCCTCTTCTTTCACTGAAGGAAGAGGGGCGGGACCAACGCTGATGCGAGCGAGGGGGCCCCCCGCAGCGGCCCCACCCCCGCAAGTGCCCCCACCCCCCGGGGCGGGGGCGGCGCTTCCAGAGTGTGGCCTAGGGCGCCACAATCGGTTAATCTGGGCCTGGTTGTATGTGGGGCATCGAATTGTTGCCAGCTGTAAGCCACCCTGAGTCCCCCTGCAGGGGCTTGAGAAGGGCAGGGTACAAATGTTTGGAATAAATTGAAATAAATAAATAATTCCATTCCACTTCTGGCAACCGGCAGAGATGACCTCTGGTTACAGACCCATTACTTCCAACGTTCTCTTCATTCACTTACTCTTTTAATTCAAGTAAGTGTGCAGTTTCACAAATAATTCCAGACACTGATATATTGTATTTCCTCAATTTTAAGGTGCACTTTATCTCATGAAAAGGTACCTAAAAAAGGGTGTATCTTACAACCAATAGCATTTTAGAATAAAAGAAATACGGTAGATTTCCCTTGTTAAAGAGAACCCCTCTTGTGCAGAACACACAAAATAGGAACAGGTTAAGAAACTGAAAACGTATCTTTATTTTCTGATTAACATTTTAACTGTTTATAAGGACAGTGCTTATGAACTTCACATCTGCAAACTCTCCCAGAGATTACGCTGACATCTTGCAAAAACAATGAAATCTCAAGGTTGCACAATTCCCCAGGAAAAAACAAAAACAAAACAAAAGGGGGGCATAGACTAAGAGGAGCAACACATTGTTTAGGACAGTGGTTCCCAACCTGTGGTCTGTGGACCACCAGTGGTCCACAAGAACTAAAATATGGTCCATGGCCTCACCGTTACTATACCGTTTTAATGAAAGAAACTGTTCTCGCAAAATCTTCTTATAGTGCCAAGGCTTCGTTTTCTGTGGGTGAGCAGATGGAGACTACAGGATGGCATATGTTCTGTATCAAAAACTAGAGCTGATGTGGTCTATCCAATGCAATTTTCTGAATCAGCACCCCAAATAACAAACCAAATCTAAAGTTGACCAAAAACTGATTTGTAACTCTTTTGGTACTAATGTTGGAGAGTGGTCTCTAGTCATAGTGGTCCCTGGTCCACTTGTTTAGGAGGACTTAGGTCTGAGTTACTGTAGTAACTTGAAAGAGCTACCAGCTTCTTAAAAGTGTTTACAGCAAACATTGGTGCAATAAGAAGAGTGACTATGGTGTGCTCCAACTTTCACTAACATGGGTTTGCAATGCCAGATTTTGTTTTCAGTACTTTGGGTGGTAAAGTCATAAGCATGCAGGAGACCAATCTGTTTTAAGCTTATCCCACATGTGTAAAGGATGGTTACACATGTCATCGACAGCAGACATGGGCATCTTACGGCTCGCGGGCCGGATGCGGCCCGCCGGCTGATTCTGACGGCCCATGGATCCTTCAGCGTCCGGGGAGAAGGGCGTCAGGGGTGGGGCCATTTCCACAAGAAGAAGGCTGTGGGGCCTGCATCGACAGACAGCCTGCCGCTCTGGAGAACGATCAGAGGAGTGGCGGCTTTGGAGTGCCGGCCATACCGGGAGGCAATCCGGGCCTGCAGTGGTAGCAGTCGGCGAACTGTGACGGCTGATTGCCCTGGCGACCCGGAAGACTCGATCATCTTCTGGGTCGCCAGGGCGATCAGCCAATCGGGAACACCTCTGATGGAACGGCTGGGGGCAATAGCGGGCGAAGGCCTGCAGCATCCGATTGTCTGCTGCTCTGCTCTGCTGCGGCGGCGGCTGGGTCCACTTTTTTATCCTCTGGACTGGGTCCATTGGGCCATTCCATCTTGGGATCCTTCCTCTCTTGAGGATGTCAGCCTCCATCTTGGTTCGCACCTTGTCTTCTTGAATTTCATTTTTATTTTAGTGGTTTTTATTATTATTTTATAATAATTTTATTATAATAATATAATAAATAATATGTTATATTATATTATAATTTCAATATATTATAATGTCTATATATATTATAATATAATAATTATGATATTAATACTAATAATATATGAATATTTCTTGATATATTAATATGTTAATATGAATGATGTGTAATATATAGTAAATATAGTAAATAAATAAATAATGTAGATTAGAATGCAGTTCAGCCTTTAGGTGCGGCCCTCCATAATATTTTTTGGCTCTCGTGTGGCCCCTTGGAAAAAATAATTGCCCACCCCTGATCTACATTATAGTCTCACTTAATCAACATAAACGGGCTGACAGAACATTGGATAAGTGAAAAGGAGGCATAAAGGAAAAGCCTAAAGGAGCATAAAGGAGAGAGGCCAGGAAAGCTGGAGAGGCTGAAGAGGCCAAGGAGGTCGGAGAAGCCTTGGCGCAAACCCCCGTGATACGAACTCCTCTTGCGGAGCAAAGACTCACCGGGAACACTGCCCAGCTGGAAGCCCTTGCCGGGGGGACTCGCTGAGCATGGCGAGGTCC
This sequence comes from Anolis apletophallus, assembly GCA_030556195.1. Lineage (NCBI taxonomy): Eukaryota > Metazoa > Chordata > Lepidosauria > Squamata > Anolidae > Anolis > Anolis apletophallus. The sequence goes on from JARBWK010000004.1 coordinate 156,972,241, forward strand.
TTTAGGCGCTCCATAGAGGCACTACAGGCTAAGCTACCAGCTTTGGCAGCCTCCCCAGCCTCTCCAATCGTGAGGGCCCGGGGCGCAGGGGCTATGGGACGACAGCCCTGGAGCCCTAATCATCAACCGGAGAATGCGGTGGCGAGCCCTTGCGAGGAGCTGGGGGTGTGGAGAGCAGAATGCCCTCCGGAGTATGCCCGGGAAGTCATCCCCCCTCCATCTCCACTGAAGGGGCAACGAGCGCCCCGAAACAAGACCAATAACCTCCGCCTGGCTGAAATCCATGCCCAATTTGGGCTCTTGACTCGCCAGGTGAGGAAACTGGGGAGCTGCTGGCAACCCTCACTCCCATGCCTCCCACCCCACCGACCTTGAGCCATCATCTCAGGCATCGGGCGGGGGCGAAACCCGTTTACCGGGGCCTCACCTGGAGGTGGAGCAGAGCAGACTTCTGATCACCTCGCCCCTGCTACCATACAGACCGGGAGGGAGACACCCATTGGAAGAAGACGGCCGAGGCGACCATCAGCCGGCAAGCGGAGGGGCGCTGAGGAGCCCCTCAGCCCTGCCTGACATCGCAGAGCTGCTGAGGAAGGCCCCCGGGGAGCGTCCGCGCCGCCGAGCGGGCCGGTTCCTGCCACCAACGATCCTGGCCGCCCCCCCCAAGATGGCGTCGCCCCCCCCGAAGACGCCGTAATGGCGACGAGCCTCCCTTCTCTTCCGCCACTGCTTCCGCCCCTCCCCTTGGTGGAGGAGCAAAGGGCGGGCCTCCTGCCGGCCAGGATGAGGTGGAGGCGGGGCCGGAGGCGTGGCCGGAGGCGGGACCAACTAAAGACTGAGCCCCACTCACCCTCCCTGGCTCGAACAGCTGCCTGTTCCACCAGCCCGAGACAGAGAGCCAACAGACTGAGGAGACCCCAGAACAGCCACCTGAGAAGGAGCTATAGATCAAGGACATTCTGGGGGTGGGCTTTACTTTAAGGACAGAAATCACCTTGCAAAGACTCTGCCCCAAAGCAGGTGCAAGTGAGAGGGTGTAAGGGGGAATCCAAAGATAGCAAACTCCACCAACCGAGCCCTGGTCTATTCTGCCACCTGCGAGCGGAGACGGGGATTCCCCCAAGACCGCCCATGGACCAACCAGATGCCAGGAGGCCCCTATGTCCCAACCTAAGATCTCTATCACCAACCCCCCCGCCGTCCCCTTTTCAGGGGGTGTGCCGGAAGCTGAGCCCGCCGGTACAGCCACCAAAGGGGATTTAACAACGACACTCCCTATTGCAGTGGTTAGTGGGCTTGGGAGTACGGCGGTAGGCGCAGGCCGAGTGCAAAGAAGTATGCTAGAACAGCGGAGGTCGCACTAGGACCTCCACGCGTTCTGACCTGCGGCCTATCCTAGGCACACTGATGACAGACATCCAGTTTCTTCCCCTTCCTCTCTGGTGTTGGTGAATGCTAGGTCACTTAGGAACAAGACGTCTACCATCAAAGAGTTCCTCACTGAATTAACACCTGACCTTTTTTGCATAACGGAAACCTGGCTGCAAGACAGCGACAACACCTGCTTGCAAGAACTAGTTCCCCCAGGCTATGCTGTCACCCACCAGAACAGGAACGGGAAGCGGGGGGTAGCTCTGCTCTCCGAGATATGTTAACCCTCAGAGCGGTGCCTGCGCTGAACGCCCGGGCATCGAGTCCGCCGGGTTGGTGTGGGACGCCCGTGAGTATAGCCTTTCTGCTGGTGTACCGAGCGCCCAGCGCACCAGCAGAGAATCTATCCCTGCTGCTAGAGACTGTGTCGGACTGGGCATTGAGGTTTCCCAGGCTTATTGTCCTGGGGGACTTCAATGTCCATGCCGACACAGCCTCATTGTCATCAGCGGCAGTGGACCTAGTGTCTACCATGGCAACACTAGGGCTCTCGCTTTGTGCTTCGGGCCCCACCCACCAGGCGGGTCATACCTTGATCTTGTCTTCAGCGCAGGCGTCCAAGTGACCCTAGCCTCTATCATTGAGGTGCCGTGGTCGGATCACTGTGCTCTGAGGATCCGGATTGAGCAGGCTCCACCGCCCTGCAAGGGCGCCGAACAAATAGAAAGGTTCGCCCAGGAGACTTATGGAACCAACCAGGTTCCTGAATGCACTGAGGGATCTGGAGTCTGTCAGCGTCTCAATCGATGAGCAAGTTAACACCTGGAACACTAGACTATCCAACGCTCTCGATGAGATTGCCCCTAGACGCCTCTCCGGTCCCGCCAAATCGGTCTCCCTGGTTTACCGAGGAGCTTAGATCGACGAAGCGGGAAAAGAGACGGCTAGAGGGCAAGTGGAGGAGACTCCGTGACGAAGGCTCGAAATCAGCTTATAAGCTTATGGAGGCTTATGAGCAAGCTGTCAAGGCTGCGAAAAATTGTACTATGCAGCCCAGATAGCGTCCGCCAGCTCACGCCCGGCGCAATTGTTCAAAGTGATTAGGTCTCTGACAATGGTCCCTACCATCCCAAAAAAATGATGATCAGACCCTAACCGCCGAGGTTTTTAGAGCTACTTTGCGGACAAGATTTCGGCCCTCCGCCGGACCTTCCCCTACTCTTGATACAGTCAGCGAGCTTGAGACTCCGTGGCCTCTTGCCGGGCCCACCTTCGACCGGTTTCGACCACTGGACCAGAAGCTGTTGATAGGATAGTTACTGCAACTAGATCGACCACTTGCTCCCTCGATCCGTGCCCCTCCTGGCTGGTGAAAGCTTGCCTGGAGGGGTTACGTGACCCCCTGTTGAAATTAGTTAACAGCTCCCTTGAGCAAGGAGTTTTCCAGGGGACTGAAAGAGGCAGTGGTCACTCCATTGCTGAAGAAGTCGAACTTAGATCCGTCGGTCCTTCCAACTACCGCCCAGTATCGAATTTGTCGTTCCTGGGCAAGGTGGTTGAGAGGGCAGCAATGGAGCAGTTGCAGTCCTACCTAGATGATGCAACTTGGTTTGACCCCTTCCAGTCCGGCTTCCGTTCGGGGCATGGGACGGAGACGGTGCTGGTCGCCATCACAGACAAGCTGCGTCGCCAACTAGATCAAGGTGGATCGGCGCTGCTCGTGTTATTGGACCTCACGGCAGCGTTCGATACTGTCGATTACGATCTTTTGACCCACCGACTGGCGGGGCCGGGTGAGGGGTCGGCCCTTAGCTGGCTGTCCTCCTTCCTCCGGAACCGGTCCCAGCGAGTGAGAAGGGGTGAGGTTGTCTCCGGGGGTGCCCCACTTCATTGTGGGGTGCCTCAGGGGGGCAATTCTCTCCCCTTTATTATTTAACATCTATGTCCGACCACTTGCCCGGTTGGCACGCAGCTTTGGGCTGGAGTGTCACCAGTCTTCGGATGACACCCAGCTCATACTGGGGATGGAGGGCCAGCCTGACTCCGTACCCGATAATTTCCATCACTGCCTTGAGGCCGTCACTGGATGGCTGCGAGCCAGTAGGTTGAAGGTGAATCCGACAAGACGGAGATCCTGTGGCTGGGCCGTCCGGGTACAGGGGATCCGCCTTCCGACCCTGGACGGGGCGACACTTCGCCCGTCCCCCGTCGGTGAAGAGCCTAGGAGTCACGCTTGACTCCGAGCTGTCGATGGAGAAGCATATCTCCACCGTCAGTGGAGTGGCTTTCTACCACCTCCGACAGGCGAGGAGACTGGCTCCCTACTTGTCCCATCATGACCTAGCCACAGTGGTCCAAGCCACGGTCATCTCAAGACTAGACTACTGTAATGCCCTCTACATTGGCCTTCCTTTGTCGGTGATCCGGAAGCTCAAGCTGGTGCAGAACGCAGCAGCACGGCTGGTGGCAGGTTGTCCATCTTGCTGCCACATCACGCCTGTGCTGCGCGAATTGCACTGGCTTCCGATAGAGCACCGGATCACCTTCAAGGTGTTGGTTCTAACCTTTAAGGCCTTGAATGGTCTGGGGCCAGTGTATCTAAGGGACCGCCTCTCCCATTACAGTCCACCACGACCACTGCGATCCGAGTCCCAAAACCTCCTGGTGGTGCCCAGTCGGCGATCTGTTCATCTGACCTCAACGCAGAGGAGGGCATTCAGTGCCGCTGCACCGGTGCTGTGGAATGCTCTTCCCCCCACAGTCCGAGCACAGGCCGATCTGCTGACATTTCGCAGGGCCTGTAAGACCCTCCTCTTCATCCAGGCGTTTTCTGTACTTAGGTTTATGTATATAAACCATGCCCCAAACCATGCTTGCGCGCTGGTTTTGGCAATTTTAGTGTGTTTTGCTTACCCTGATTTTACTTGTTCACGACTCACAATGTGAGTCGCCCTGAGCCTATGGGAAAGGGCGACTAATAAGTCGAATAAATAAATAAAGAAATAAATAAATAAAACCTCAAATTATGTTATGATTATGTTGTGATTTTACAAATTAAGCACCAAAACATCATGTTTTACAAAAAAATCAACGGAAAAAGCCATTCAAAGCATGGTAATGTTATGTAGTAACAAGGGTTCTTTCTTTCGCCCACCCTGGACTGCGTTGGATAATACAGAACGTTGGATAAGTGAAGGTTGGATAAGTAAGACTCTACTGTATTATTACCACCACCACTGAATTTACCCTTTAAAAAGGAGAAACAAGCTTCCAACAATTTATGATAAAATTTAGAAACTGCAACTTATTTCTCTTTTAGACAGTAATGGTGCCTTGATTTCACTAAGGATCATTTTAGGTTGATTTAAAAAAAATAAAAATTAACACCTATGGAATTGTTCTTATCTCCTTCTCTTTGATGGTTCTGTTATGCTAGATTTTAACTGCTGCTTCTTGCCTTTGTGCCAACCGAAATTTTCCATAATACACACAGATGCACACTCCCAAACAAATGGAAATCTTGTTTATTTCTATGGGAGTGAGATAGATTTTGAAATTAAGTCTTGTTATAAGTGCAATTATCTCGGCAGTGGAGGTTAATTGTTTACTGAGAATAAGGCAGTTTGTGACTAAATTTCACCACACCCTAACCGACAGTATTTTGGAAAGGAGAAGTAAACTACCCGGGTTTTATCTAGATTAGTCTTAACAAGAGAAAAATTTCAAAACTCTGGTCATTGTACCTGTGGGAACTTGCCAGCGTTGTGATAAAGAGGAAAGTTAGAGCAAGAGAAACATAAGCAGGATGATTCTCACTGTTCCCTGAAATCCCTTCACATCGCCTAAGATAAGCAATATCAATGTGACTCTAAACCACATTTACCACCAAGCACAACAGAGCATTAGAACCATCAAAACATTCACATTGCTCCATTATGCCTTTGGGGCCAGTTCAATACCAATATGCTTTTTCTATCAGTGGCCGGAGCCAAACAAAATTCAGAGGAGGGTTAATGGGCTACTGATTTCATTTGTTCCTAAGCAAGATTCCTAGGAAGTTTTCGTTACTTTGCTAGCGTCCTGCCTTATGTTATAGAAATGAAGCTACTGCCTTTGTAGAGGGAAATGTATCTATCTGGTGAGCTAGACACAAGCTCTACACAGTTTCCAGATGCCACTTTTGGATCTGCTGGTGCTTCCCAAAGCTGCTTAACTAGACTTGTGTGCAGAATTCGTTTCTTTAATTTCCTCCATTTCTTTCGGTATCTTTGGTACTTCGGGAGTGCACAACGATCAAATGGTGGTTGAGAGGGCAGCAATGGAGCAGTTGCAGTCCTTCCTGGATGACGCAGCTTGGCTAGACCCCTTCCAGTCCGCCTTCCGTTCAGGATGAGCTGCGCTGCCAGCTGGATCAAGGCGAGTCAGCGTTGCTTGTGTTATTGGACCTCACAGCAGCGTTTGACACTGTCGATTACAATCTATTGACCCACCGCCTTGCCGGGGCCAGGGTTAGGGGGACTGCCCTTAACTGGGTGTCCTCGGCTACAGCGAGTGAGGAGGGGCGAGGTTGTCTCCGAGGGTTCCCCACTTTGTTGTGGGGTCCCTCAGGGGGCAATCCTCTCTCCCTCTGTTATTTATCATCTACATGCGGCCACTTTCCCAGCTGGTGCGCAACTTTGGGCTGGGATGTCACCAGTACTCTGACGACACCCAGCTTATCCTGAGAATGGATGGTTGGGCCGAATCCGTACCCGATAATTTCCATCACGGCCTTGAGGCTGTTACTGGATGGCTGCGAGCCAGTAGGTTGAAGGTGAATCCGGCTAAAATCGAGATCCTGTGACTCGGCCGCCCGGGCGGTAGGGATGTCCGGCTTCCAACCCTGGACAGCATGACACTAGGTCCATCGTCTTCTGTAAAGAGTCTTGGGGTAACCCTTGACCCTCTGCTGTTGATGGAGGCACATGTCTCCGCCGTCAGCAGAGTAGCATTTTTCCATCTCCGTCAGGCAAGGAAGCTGGCCCCCTATCTGTCCTGTGGCGACCTAGCTACAGTGATCCAAGCCACGGTCATCTCGAGACTGGACTACTGTAATGCTCTGTACATTTGGCCTTCCTCTGTCAGTGATCCGGAAACTCAAGCTGGTACAGAACGCCGCAGCCCGGCCCCTTACGGGGAGCACATGGAGCGTTCACATCACGCCCATTCTGCGCGATCTGCACTGGCTGCTGGTAGAATGCCGGATCACCTTCAAAGTGTTAGTTCTAACTTTTAAGGCCTTACATGGTCTGGGGCCAGTGTACCTGTGGGACCGCCTCATCCCATATCATCCCACCAGATCGCTGCGTTCCGAGGAACAGAACATTTTGGTTATTCCCTCACCCAAAACCTACGGCTGACGGTCACCCGATGGCGGGACTTCTCAATAGCAGCTCCAATGTTGTGGAATGCGCTGCCTGCCAATGTACGCAGCATATAGGGAATTCTTCCCTTTCGAAAAGCCTTGAAGACCTTGCTCTTTTGGCAGGCGTTTGGAGCGAGCTGAGCTTAAGCCGCCACTCGCCGGCCTATGTATCCATCTGTTTTAATCTGTTACTGTATTGTTGCACATGGTTGTGTCTATGGCCCTCTAGATGTGCTTTTAAAGTTTGTTTTATTGCTGTTTTTACTTTGTCTGTTTTAACCTACTGTAAGCCACCCCGAGCCTTCGGGGAAGGGCGGGTTATCAAGAATGAATGAATGAATGAATAAATAAATAAAAATGCCTCCCAGTACAAAAACCCACCCAGCACGAAAGCAAGCGGGAACCGATCTCGGCTCCTCCTCTGCTTTTCGGCATCACAATGTAATCTATTTTTTATTAATCCCCCAGCAAACAAAAAGAAAATCCTCATTCCCTGAAACTTACTCTCCTCTTCCAGGAGGTCATCGCTCTTCTTTACCTGAAAGTGAGAAGCCTCCTTTCAATGTTTTGGAAAGAGTGCACATGTGGCTACTGAAATGGTGCAGCTCGGGAAAGAAAATGTGTGTGCTTGCCTACAGCCGAGTGTCATACCCCAGCCTGACTTCATAGCCAACAAATCAGGGTGGGGTGTGTTTCTGTTCCAAGCAATAAAAGATCAATGTGGGAGATCACTTTCACAATATTATTTCAATTTATTTCATCTTCATTCTTTTCAACTTATAAGTGGATGATGGATTGTAGATCCATATGGCATCAAAACACTGGTGTTTTCCTTCACAAAATTATAATCCATAAGGTAACATGTCATCAAATATAATCCGGATTACACTCAATGTCGGGTCGACGGTATCAAACCATCCGTTTCGCCGTTTCCGGCTTCTTGGGACCTGCCACATCCTATCTACTGTTCAATCCACTGATCCAATATCTATTAGATTAAACATAAATGATTTTTACTATATAATCCCATATTCCTGTTATTTATACATTTTTGTAACCTATACATATAGGTGTAATCCCACATAAGAAAACATTCCCCTAATAGGCGAGAGGCAATCGGTACTTCAATACATTTGAAGCCTCGTTATCCCCCCCTTTCTCCAGGTGCAGCCGCTAATAAGCTGACATATTTGCCTTCCTCAGGAGACTTGGGAAAGTCAGGCCCACGAACCATTCCTGGGAAAGAGTTGCGCCGAAGTCAACGCCTCCGAGACAAAAACAATGAGAGACCTATTTAAGTTGGTTCCCGTTGGCGCTCAGTATCTCGCGCCAACGTTCAGCTTTCATTGCCAAGCTCCACGGAACTCATGTCGAGGACCAGGCCGTAGAGCCTCCACGTCACGGTACTCAAGTATTCAGCCAAGCCATCGTTTGCCAAGGACTTATCCCGGATTTTAGCCCATTGGGGCTTCAAGATTATTTCTTCATTTATTGGATCTTGAACTCTTTTAAAACTATTGCACAGCAAACCCTTGATGCTGGGAGCATCAGTGGACTATATTCTTATCTCTTTTTCTTTTTCTACCTATTCTAAATAAAGCATTTAATCACGGCTGCTTCGTGGTGGTTTACTGAGGGATCCTCCAGGTCTAGGTTGCAACACCGAGCACCTCTTCTCTAGAGTGAGAAACAAAGAACTTGCCTCCTTGTTTTGGAAAGAATCCGGGCCTAGGAGAGAAAGAAAAGAAAGGTAGTTGTGCACCTCTCCTCTAGAGTAGAAACTGGTAAGAAGCCTCCTTAAAGTGTGTGCCTGTTGCAGCTGAGCACCTCTCCTCTACAGTAAAACAGTTTAAATACCCAAACTGGTGGGAAGGGGGCTTGGGAAAACCACCCCATAATTGGCCTATAGAAAACTGATCTTTCGGCATCCCAAAGCGAAAATATCTGTCCAGATATCTGCTCTTCCGATTTCGGGAGGTTCCCAAAAAATGGCTCGGGGACCCCACCAAGAGCCGGGGAACAAAACAGGTTAAGGTTTACCCAGATTGCACAATCCTACTCTCAACCCTTTTAAAAAAAAGAAGAAAACCTCAATTGTATGTTTTGGGCTCAAAAGTCACTCAGAAAGCTCTCCAAATGGATGAAAACATCTAAAGATTCTTCCACCTTCTCCAGCATTCATGAAACCCAATTTATTTGTATTTCAAAAGGACTGTGACACCCTTTAGCCTTCATATTACTTTGGCCTGAATTAAAAGCAGCCATCTGAAATTTACAAGGGCAGATGGTTCACAGGGGATAAGGGGGAAAGGAAGAGGCCATGCCGATATAAAACAGATTGAGAGGAAACACATAATTTATGTGTAAAGCTTTTTAAAGGATCAAGGAGGACATAGATTGGCCCGAGGTAATGTATATGTATAGATGAAAATGAATAATTATTATAAGTGAAAACATTTGCCAGGAGGGGTGGCGATATGCATCTCTTGAAGTAGAAAAAATGGAGGGTATTTAAAAATCACAAAAATATACAAATCTACACAAATTTTGGAATACAGGCCATTTCGTCACATGTAAATAAACACGGAGAAACAGCTGAATGAGAAAAAAAGGAATTAACACTTAGTTAATTGAAAAATCTGATTGGATAACTTGAAATATCTAATTCACATTTAACTAAATTTAAGTTATCAGACTTAATATCATCCCTTTCCTTCTCTCCCTCTCTTTGCCATGCTATCTATCTATCTATCTATCTATCTATCTATCTATCTATCATCTATCTAAAATAAGTCAGTGTTTGCGGGCGGTGGGTGGGTGGTGCGACGAAGCGAATATGTGCCAGCGTTTCGATTGGCTGCAACTGTCGGATTATTTGCATGAATGGCTGTGACTGGCCAGCCTCCCAACATTCCAACACAGCACAGAGAGGAAAGGGAAGGGCCTGAGGCAGGCATAAATGGCTGGAGTTGAAGTTAGCCAGTTGACAGTTTTTCTGTTGGAAATGGAATGTTCAGTACCTTCACCCAATACACTTCTAAGGTGACTCAGAGGGAAAGCAAAAGGCCTCAGGCAGTCAGCCACTGCAGCCCACAGCAATGACGGATCAGGACCAAACATGGCAAATAGGGCCCCACAGGCCCACTACACAACCTGGTGTGATTTAGGGCAGGATGGGCCACGAATGATGGGATTTGCAGTACCTTCACCTCATTCACTTCCCAAACAACACTGCAGCCCCTATACATCACAGACCAGACTCAAATTTGGCACAAAGAGTACCCATGACCCACTCTACATCCTGGTGCAGTTTTGAGTGGGACAGACCACGGATGATGGGATTTGAAGTACCTTCACTTTCTGAGACGGCTGCAACACTCATGCTGAGACTTCAAGTACCTTCCCTCACTTCCAGACACCACTGCAACCCTCATCCAGGGAACGATCAAGACAAAATGTGACACACACAGCCCCCATGACCCACTCAACATCCTGGTGCTGTTTGGAGGGGGATGCACCATGGCCCCCTCACAGTACCTTCACTAAGTTCCTGAAACCACTGGAAGCCACATAAACATCTAATAGGAACCAACCTTGGCACACAATGCCTTCCTCAAATAACCCGGGCACCGCCGGGTCCTCAGCTAGTCAGGTAATAAACAACACCTGCTGAAACCTCCCCTCCTTGTTGTTGTGTGCCTTCAAATAATTTCTAGTTTATGTTGACTGTAAGGGGAACTTATAATGGGGCTTTCGTGGCAACATTTGTTCAGATAGGGTTTTGTCGTTGCCTTTCCCTGAGGCTGAGAAAGCGTGATTTACACAAAGTCATTCGGTAGGTTTTCATAGCTGAGCAGGAATTTGAGCCCTGGTCTCCCAGTCGTCCAGGACAAAAACCCACTTCATCATGATGACATTATTATTATTATTATTCTGCTTTATCTCCCCAAAGGGGACTCAAAGTGGCTAATCTTCTCCTATACAACTATTAAAGGTGCATACAAAAACCCTCTTTAGTTTTCACTCAGACAACTCAAAAATCAATTTTGACTCACTGCCAAATAATGTTACTTGAACTGTACTATATGGTCAATGTAGACCCATATAGTACAGTTTGGACTGCATTGGGTCAACATTGACCATTTAATGCAGTGTACATCCAACGTTTTTAATCTGAGAGAACATCTGTTTATACATCTGTTTAGGAATCTCCAAGTACTCCAGAATGATTATATGGCCAATTTCTGGAGGCAGAACCACATTGGAAGACTTAAGACAATGTCCCTATGATCTTCTTGCAAGCAAACTAGTCAAATATGGGTTAGGCAATACTACTATTAGGTGAATCTGTAATTGGTTGAGCGATCAAACCCGAAGGTTCCTCTTCATCCTGGAAAGAAGTGACATGTGGAGTGCCACAGGGTTTGATTCTGGGCCCAGTTCTATTCAACATCTTTATTGAATGAAGGTTTAGAGCATGTACTTATCAAGTTTTCAGATGACACCAAATTAGGAGGTATCGCTAATACTCCAGAGGACTGGATTAGAATTCAAAATGACTTTAACAGATTAGAGAGCCGATTGGCCAAAACTAACAAAATGAATTTCAACAAGGACAGACGTAAGATATAACACTTAGGCAGAAAAAAATCAAATACAAAGATACAGAATGGGTGATGTCTGGCTTGACAACAGTCCATGTGAGAAAGAAAGAAAGAAAACAACAAGTTGAACCTGAACCAACAGTGTGTTGCAGTAGCTAAAAAAGCCAATGGGATGTTGGGCTGCACCCAAAGGAGCCTAATGTCTAGATCAAGGAAAGTCATGATGCTGCTCTATTCTGCTTTGGTTAGACATCACCGGGAATCACCCTGTATCCAATTCTGGGCACCACAGCTCAATCGGGAAATTGACAAGCTGCAAGGTGTCCAAAGGAGAGTGACTAGAATGATCAGAGGTCTGGAGACCTCTGAGGAGTGTCTTAAAGAACTGGGTATGTTTAGCCTGCAAAAGAGAAGGTTAAGAGAAGACATGATAGCCACATAATAAATATGTGAAAAGATGTCATAAGGAAGAGGAGGCAGGCTTGTTTTCTGCTGTCCTGGAAACTAGGACTAAGAGCAATGGGTTCAAAGTACAGGAAAAAAGCAACTGGATTTAAAGTTGATAGATGCTCTAGTGCAGTGTTTTTCAACCTTTTTTGAGCCGCGGCACATGTTTTACATTTACAAAATCGTGGGGCACACCACCAACCAAAATGACACAAAATGACACTCTAACACAGTAATACATATAGTTAATATGTTTTTAAATGTATTTATACACTCAGTGTAAAACCTGTGCCTGTTTCGATGAACACAACATAGATATCCTGGCAGGAATGGCAGAAAGACACACACAAAGATCTTGGTCAACAGCTGGGAGTTATAGTTCACCTGCAATCAAAGAGCATTCTGAACTCCACCAATGATGGAATGGAATCAAACTTCCCACACAGAACTCCCATAACCAAGAGAAAATACTATAAGAGTTTGGTGGGCATTGACCTTGAGTTTTGGACTTGTAGTTCGCCTATATCCAGAGAGCACTGTGGAGGGGAGGAAGACGTGGGGCGAGTCTGCACAGTAGTGCCCGCACGGGTCACATCTTCCTCCCTCCCCCCTCCCACAGAAGCGGCAGCGTGAGCAAAGTGAGGCAAAGCAAGCAGAGTGAGGCTGGGAAGAAGGGAGCCCGAGTGGAGAAGAAAAGTGTTCGGCAGGAGGGGGAAGAAAGGGTATTGGAGGTTCCAATTTCCCACGGCACACCTGATGATCGCTCATGGCACACTGGTTGGGAAACACTTCTCTGGTGTGATGAAGTCTTAGAGAGGCATTGTCTTTTGGTCCTCTAATGTGACTCTTGGCTCAGCTCCCAGAAAGACCTAGAGATCATCACATTCACAAATAAATCCCCAAATTGACTGTATATGATATCCAAGCATATTTTTCAAGAGCTTCCTCCCTCTTGCTCCCCAAAATGGAGAAGAGAATCTAAACCCCTCCATTCAGTTTTGGAAAACCTTCTTCTGGCTAATTTCTGCCCCAAACCGAATAATACCACAACTTGTTGGGATTGGGTTTTGCCTCCTATATGGCTTTAAACCAAAATATATGCACCCAGTATTACAGATTAATGACCTCCCTTCTTTTCATGACACTGGGCGGAGATGGAAAGCTCAGGTTCAGAAACTGACAGAACAAGTGTTATCACATGCAAATAAACAACCACCATTATGTTAGAATAAATATTTTTGCATTTTTTCCTCTTGGGAGTAGCAGGATTTTCTTGTCTCACTGGATGACCAGGTCTAATCTGGTTGTTTCTGAATGCAATCCATTGTCTATTGTCTCTGTGTGGATAAAGATACTTGTTTAGAGTACAAACATATCTAAGAAAGTAGGTTAGACAGAGACTGTGCTGGATCTAACTTACCTATGGGTTTCCTATAGGCAGCTATGGGAAAATAATGTGATGCTGGATAGGCCTTTTGGTGTCACCCAGCATGGCTCCCCTGTCATCTTCCCAGGAAACCATTTTGGAAGGCTGAGAGAAACATGTCATCCATTGCACATGTAAACCACAATATACAGTTGACTGTTCATATTTGTGGGACTGACTTTCACAGATCTGATTGTTAACAGATTTGAGTAATATCTTATTTCTAGGAATCTCTAGGTCCTCCATAGTGTTGCTATGGTCAATTTCTGCTGGTGATTGGCCAAGGAATCACCCTGGAAGACCTAGCAATTCCCTAGAGAGAACTTTCCTTCTGAATTTCTAGGTCTGCCAGCATGATTTTATGATCAATGTCTGATGGAAGTTAACCATAGAGTCACCCTGGAAGACCTATAAATTAATACGGAGGTGTTCTCCTTGATAGAAAAAAGGTGGCTTTTTAATTTGTGATATTTCCATTTTCATGGGGCACTTGCACCCTTAACCACTTTGAAAGTAGAAAGCCAACTGTACTCTTTACATTGGGACTCCCAATGTAGAAAACTCATTTTCATTGAGGGCCACATCAGCCTTGTGGTTGCCCTCAAAGAATCAAAACACATGAATTTCGAAGAAATAAAGTAATTGTATTGGTAATATCCAAGTTGAAACAATCAATTAATGCAATGCAAAAAGTAAATCGGTGTTAAATCACACTCATAGGGATCAACAAGGATGATATGACGAATGTATCCATAAGGGTAATCACAAGTAAATGTTCACAAAGGTCAAATGAAGGTTTGTAATCCACAAAATGAAGGTTTGTAATCCACACGTATAATGGAGTTGTAATCCGCACGTCGTTACGCGAAATTAAATATAATCCAGAGGAGGATGGAATTAAATATATTTAATATTAAATAAAAATAAGGGGGAGGGGCGGGGGTGGAGCCGGGGGCAGGGGCAGAGCTGGGCCGGGGGCGGAGCCGGGGGCGGAGGCAGACCCTTAGGCCCCCAAGTCATCAGTGACCGGAATTCAGGCCCCTGGGCTGGTAGAAGTTGGACAGCCCTGATCTACACTATAGAATAAAAGCAGTTTGTCATCACTTGAATGCCATGGCTCAGTGGAATCATGGATATTGTAGTTTCAAAAGTCTTTAGCCTCCTCTGCCAAAGAGCGCTGGTGCCTCACCAAACTACAAATCCCAGGATTCCATGGCTTTGAGGATGCTGTGTTTGGTTCACTATCTCTTAAATCTAGAGGTTTTGCTGGTCTTCCTATGAAACACTGTACAGTATGGGCAAAGAAGGACCATTGATCTTGCCAATATGCAAGAATGGGTTTTTAAACCTTGTAAAGAAGGTTGTCCTTGCCACGCAACTGCATTTTCTCCTTCTCTCATCATGCTAAAAGCTGCAAGGGCCCCCTTTTGTGTTGATCTTAAGAAATCTTCGCTCGAGACAAAAGCCATCCTTTCCAAGAAGAAATTATTGCCAGCTTTCAGGAAGAAAAGTGCTAAAAGCAACCACACGAAATGCAGCAGAGCCAGAAACATGCCAATTTTTTAAAGGACTGCATAAATCATAACTTCCAGTAAGGATACATATCTGTTTATTCCAGCTAATGCACTGACCCAAAAAAATTCCTTAAAATAGTTACTAGTTCTTGTTGGGACAGGCAGCCTGTCTTTCCCAGGAGTAAGATCTCTAGAAGTTTGCTTTCTTGTTGATGGTTAACTGGCACCTTTATTCGGTTTCTTCATTTTCTTCTCTTTTTCTGTTTCCCCCTGCCTTCTTTCTTTAGGGTTCTGTTGTTAGGCTAATGTGTGCGCATTGCACAGCATCATGCTGAGAAACCCAGGCTGTTGTGCTGCCCAGTACATTAAGCAATGCCTATTGGCAGCATCCTTCACGAGTTGGAACTTGCCAACAAGCAATGATCAAATGCCAGGTCATGAAGGATGGATTCAAAAGCCTTTTTTCCCTACAAGTCAGTGCAATTACATGCAGTCCCCCAAGTTATGAGCAAGATAGGATCTGCAGCTTGGTTTTTAAATTAAATTTGTATGGAAGTCGGAATAAATACATTTATAATTTGTGTTTAATCAATCAAAACTTTATTACGGTCACAGACCAGCACAAAGCGGGCACAAGCGCCCTAAGAGGAGAAGGACAACTCCCCAGTAAACGGTGGAAATGGGATGGTCCATCCTCCGCGACTATTGAAAGACTCCTGATGATATTACACATGTGAGGACGTCACTCTTCATTAACGCTGCCTCTGAGGAAGGACGAAATGGCCCGTTGCTGGCTTCGCAGTGAGCTCCCCGCCGTCAGGCTTGTTCCCCGCACAGAACGTCCTTCGGATGACTGCTGTGAAAAGGTTTTGAGTTCCCCTTTGCACCGCTTGCATCAGCTGAGCTCGGGTGTCCTTGCTCATAGGAATCTACAGTGAACTACAACTACCGGCATCCCTAGCGGCACGCCATTGGGCGGAGCCCGCGCCACTGACCAGCTACACGCTTGGCGTACTGAGCAAGACCCCGGAAGTAACACTCATTTCGCCACCCGATTACGGGCTTTATTTGGGGCCTGTTGTCCCCAGGAATTTTCCTCCTCTTTAAGGGTTCCCGTCTTTAACCTAAATCTATAAGAGGTAAGAGGGGTTTTTCAACTTTTTCACACTGCGGCCCCCCAGGTGATCAGTGACCGGAATTCCGGCCCTTGGGCCAGTAGAAGTTGGACAGCCCTGCTCTAGAGTAATAAACAACTTAAATCACTAAAATGACGGGAAAGGGAGCCTGGGGAGCCAATAGAAAACAGGTGTTTCAGCACCCCCAGAGCAAAAACAGATATCTGCCCTCCCAATTTTGGGAGGCTCCCAAAAACAGATTGGGGCCCCCACTGAAAGCAAGAACATGAAACGGATGAAGGTTTACCCCAATTGCACAAGCCTACTATCCAGGTGTGTTCCTGATTTCTATGAGAATGGGATTGCAATGCCAGAATACACTTTGAGAACATCCTGTGGCAATCTCCTTAATGCTGCTTACCAATCGCATGATTGATGCAGCATACCCCTTCTCTTATTGAGATACTGAGATATACCATATTCACAATTGAGACTAAATCTCAGTTTCATCCAGGAGGTTTCTTGCTTAAGAATGTGAGCAGTTCCTGACGGTGGCAATACAACTGCTTCACTCTGATTGTGCAATAACAATTCCAAAGAATTTGCTATTTAACTACAGGTCAGTCTTCTGTTTCATGGTGGGAATCACATAATTGATAGCAAGGCCTGTTCATAAATATCATAGTCTCAAGGCAGATGGGGGTCAGAGTTTAAAGGAATCCATTTCACACTTTTGTAAAATATTAGGTTTGGCTAACGGACTGTTTTTGTCACAATCGCCGACTTAGTACTGCCCCTTTAACACACACACGGAGACGTAGCAAAGGCTAACTAATTTTATTGAATATAAAAAGGTCCAAAAGGCAATTCTCTTGAAGAGATCAAAGAATAAAGCAAACAGCAAAGCTGTAGTCCAATTAAGAAGGCAAAGTTCCAAAGATAGTTCCAAAAGCAAACGTGGCAATAAACTTGGCAAGTTCCCGGATTCACTCCGGAACAAAGCAGGGTATCCGCAGCAATGCGAATCAATAACAAGGCAAGGTCTTGGTCCAAGGCGAGCCAAGCTAGGCTCCGTGGTTCACTCCGCTTTCACGCCCTTCAGATCAGACGTGGCCGGAGAACTGAGGATCAGTTCCCACGGGCCGTTCTTAATCCTTCGGCCGGGCCCCTCGACGATCTAGGGCCCGGCGTCTCCAGTCTCTACTTTCCGAACGGTGACGGTCTAGGGACAGATGCCAGCTCCTCCTGCCCTGCTCTATGTCCCTGCGTCTGTTATGGGACCGGCCCCGCTCTTCCAGTTCAGTATCGCTATCTCCTTGAGAAGCAGCCTCCCCGAACTTTCCCATCCGCTGGCCTCCATCTGCTGCTCGGCCAGGTCCTGGGAACCTCGGCCCGTTTGGGAATTCATAACTATCTCTCGCTATCTGCTTCGCTGCCTCCCATCTCCACCTGGTCCGCTCCTTCCCCGGGAGAAGGCTCCCACTCGAAATCCCAGGCTAAACTCTTTGCAGGTGAACTGGGCAAAGGCGCTGCTGACCAATCTTGCTCTGGGCCTTCCAACTCGTCCTCCGAGTCCCCTTCAGCCTGTGCGGGTCCCAATGGCATCGGGACCCCGGCGCCTCACCCCTCCCAGTGGCACGAACGGGCCCATGGGTGCTACACTATCCCCCCTCAGGGCCCCCTGGGCCGCCCCGGGGCTTGGGCTTGTCAGGATACTGCGGTGGAACCGGGCCACCAACTCCGCGCGTGGACATCTCGAGCCTTGACCCAAGCACGCTCTTCGGGCCAAAACCTTTCCAGTCAATGAAGTACTCCAACTTCCGGTACCGGATGCGGGCATCAAAATGTCCTGCACTTCGACCTCCTCCCCCGCCCTCTCGCATCACAGGGGAGGAGGCGGCTGCGTCACATCAGGCCGCACCCCTTTCGCGGGCGGAGCAAGGAGCGATGAAACACCGGGTGGAGTTTCATGTCCGCAGGAAGCTGGAGCTTGAAGGAAACAGGCCCCACCCGCTCCAAAACTTTGTAGGGCCCCAAAAACCGGGCATCCAACTTGCGGCTGGGGCGTTGCGTGGGCAGATTCTTGGTGGACAGCCAAACTTTATCCCCCACCAGAATCGCAGGGACCCTCCTGGCGTCGCCGATCAGCCATCCGCTTGTAGTCGGCCTTCGCCTGGTCCAATTGAGTACGTAGCAAGTCTTGAAGCGCAGTGAGCTCCTGGAGCCAATCCTTAGCCTCCGAAACGTCCCCAGACGGGTCCACCGGAGGGTAGAACCGAGGGTGGTGTCCGTAGTTGGCAAAGAAAGGAGTCTCTTTGATGGATTCCTGCGTCGCATTGTTGTAGGCGAACTCTGCCAAAGACAACAAGGACGCCCAGTTGGTTTGCTGATAGTTAACATAGCAGCGCAGGTACTGCTCCAAAGTGGCATTAACCCTTTCGGTTTGCCCATCGGTCTGCGGGTGGTGAGCCGTGGACATCCGCACATCAATCCCCAGCAGCTTCTGGACAGCCTTCCAGAACTGGGAAGTGAATTGGGTGCCCCGGTCCGTCACCAGGCTCTGTGGAAGTCCATGCAGCCGAAACACATGTTGCACAAACATATCAGCAGTCTCTTTTGGAGTCGGCACCCCCTCACAGGGGATGAAGTGTCCCATCTTGGTGAAACAGTCCACCACACGACCAGTATCGTGGTGAAACCCTTGGACTTGGGGAGGTCAGTGATGAAATCGCCGAAATCATCTTCCAGGGAGCGGAGGGAGTCGGAAGGGGCTGGAGCAAGCCGGCCGGCTTGCCCCCCTGGTTCTTAGCCCGGTGACACACAGGGCAGGATCCCACATAGTCCTCCACATCCCTCCGCACTTTAAGCCACCAAAAATCCCGTAGAACGAGCTGCAGCGTCTTGAAGAGCCCAAAATGGCCCGCCGCCTTAGAGTCGTGGCAAAGCTTGAGAATGTCCCCCGCTCAGGGCCCGGAGAAACATAAACAGAGTCCCGATGATAGAGCACCCCGTTCCGCACCTGAAACGGGGCCTGCACCCTTGGACAGCTGCTCACGCACCCAAGGGTCGTCCGTTGGCGGGCCTGGACCCGCACACTCAACGGCCGTTTTATCCGGGGCCGGGCGGGGCCGCCGGAGCCGGCGCGGGGGCCGTTCGGGCGGCTGCAAAGTTCTCCGCTTTGAGCAGGGGCTGCTCGGAGAGGGCCTCCCCTCCGCGGACATACTCCGGCTTTCGGGACAGGGCATCAGCTTGCTTGGTCTGCTTGGGAGTCACATAGTGAATGCGGAAATTGAATCGCTCAAAGAACAGGGACCATCTCTGTTGCCTCTGGTTCAATTTGCGCTGGGACTTCAGATGCTCCAAGTTCCGGTGGTCGGTGTGAACCCTCCACCGGGAACTTGGCCCCTTCCAGCAGGTGTCTCCAGACCTCGAACGCCACCTTGATGGCCAAAAGTTCCTTCTCCCAAATGGTATAGTTCTTTTCCGGAGCCGTCAGCTGCCGGGAATAGTAGGCACAGGGCAACAAGTCCGTCCCCTGAGGCTGAAGCAGGATCGCTCCCACCGCCACATCCGAAGCATCGGCCTGGGACGATGAAAGGGGTGCGGGGTTGGGGTGCTGCAAGAGCGGCTGAGTGGTGAACAGCTGCTTCAACTTGCGGAACCCCACATCCGCCTCCGGCGTCCACCGGAACGGCACCTTCCCCGCAAACACTGGGTGATCGGATCAGCCCACTTGGCAAAGTCAGGAATGAACTTTCTGTAGTAGTTGGCAAAGCCCAGGAATCTTTGAATGTCTTTTTTGCTAGCAGGAGGCGCCCAGTCGACCACGGCTTGGACCTTGGTGTCATCCATGGCAATGCCCGTAGGAGAGATGCGGTAGCCCAGAAAGTCCACTTCACGCAAATCAAAAGCACATTTCTCCAGCTTGGCATAGAGCCCGTGGGCCCCAGTCGCAGGAGCACCTCTTTGACATGGCGATCATGGGTCGCCTGACCCGGAGAAAAATCAGCAGGTCGTCAAGGTAGACCGCCAGATAGCGGTCCAACAGGTCTCGGAAAATGTCATTCATGAAATGTTGGAAACATGCTGGGGCGTTGCACAAACCGAATCCCATCACCAGGTATTCGAAACTGCCCCACTTGGTCTGGAAGGCCGTCTTCCATTCATCACCCTGGCGAATCCGGACAAGGTTGTAAGCCCCCTCAGGTCCAGTTTAGTGAACACCTTGGCTCCGCATCCGCTCCAAAAGCTCGGGGATCAAGGGCAGGGATAGCGATTCGGATTGTGATCTTGTTGAGTTCCTGTAGTCATTGCAAAGCCGCAACTCCCCGATTTCTTCTTGACGAAAAGAATCGGAGCCCCGGCGGGGATTGGGAGGGCGAATGAACCCCTTCCGCAGGTTCTCATCCAGGAAGTCTCGGGAGAGCCTGTTGCTCTGGGTCCGAGAGCGGGTAGAGGCGCCCCCGGAATGGGGGCCCCGGCTGCAAGTCAATGGCACAGTCATAGGGCCGGTGCGGAGGCAAGCGCTCCGCCTCCTTCTCACTGAAGACATCCCAAAATCCGGCATACTTCTTGGGCAGAGTGGCCACATTCTCCACCTCTTGAGCCTGGCACGCCCGAGCCGTCATGCAGTGGCCCTGGCAATGATCGGAAGAAAAAATTAGCTGTCTCTTGGCCCAGGAGATCTGGGGGTCATGGAGCGCAAGCCACACAATGCCAGGACAATGGGGAAATCGGGGGCTTGGTTACAAGAAAAGAAATGTCCTCTTTATGGGAGCTAGTCCACATCCTGGTAGGAGCCGTATACTGAGTCACAGCCCGGTTTTCAACACTCTCCCATCGATGGTCTGGACACCCTTGGGCTCTTGGAGGTCAAGAAATTTTAATCCCGCAGACTTGGCATAGTCTGCATCAATGAAGTTGTTGGTCGCGCCGAGTCGATCATGGCATGGACCATCATCGGCCCCTTCTCGGGCGACCACAAGCTGACCATGACAAGGAACAATTGTCCAGTCTAGGGTTCAGGGGGGGGGTGGCGACGTCGGCGAAAGTGAGCGAACCCTCTTACACTCGGCCGTACCCTTCCCCCCGCCGCCTGGAGGGCTTCCTGGCTCCGGAGGGCTGGCCACCGCTGCGGACGCCCGAGGGGTCCTCCCACGCGGTTTCTGGGGACAATCACGAAAAATGACCGGGCCCCCTTGAGTACCAACAAAGATTGAGTCTTTGCCGCCGAGCCTTCTCGGCAGCATCTACTTTGGGCCGCACCGTACCCAGTTGCATCGGTTCGGAGTCATCCACAACAGGAGTGGGGGCAGGGATCTGGCGGGGCACAAATTGGCGGTCCCGGCCTCCCGCCTGGTCGGAGGTTTCTCGGCCGAGCCGACCCCCCCACCTTCTCTTGTGTTGTATGGCCGCCTCCGCCCGCAAACTTGAGGCGATGGCCGCCTCCAGGTCGGCCGGCCGGGCAATTGTAACATCTGTTGCTGAATCTCGGGCGAGAGTCCCGCTAGATACGTATAGCGAGGGGTGGACCTTCCCACTTGGTCTGGCTGGCCAACACTCGAAACGGAAATATACTGAGACAAAGTCATGTCCTTCATGGTCAGCCGTGCTAAATCCCGTTCCGCCAGGTCCTCACACGGGGGTCCCCAGGTCGCCCGGATCGCATCTAAGAAAGCGTTCAAAGTCGCCGCATGCGGGACGCGGCATTGATGAGGAGTTGCCCACGTCGCTGCCATCCCTTCCATACAGTTGAACACGAATCCCACCTGGGCCCGGGGGGTAGCAAATTCATGGGGCCGCAACTCCAAGTATATTCGAACCTGGGCAAGGAAAACTTCCACCATCGCCGGATTTCCATTGAAACGAGCCGGGCATTCACCGACGGGGTGCCGCCCCGCTCGGGTTCGCAGCTCCACCACCTCCTCTTGCAACGCCACCACTTGCGGGCCCGTCAAGTTCGCCATGGCGGCCGTGGAGACAATGGGAGCCTTGGTACGCAGCCGGCGGTTTCTGAGTGCCGTCCCGTGGTGCAAAAAGGGGTTCGAGGAGTTCTCCGGCCAACTGTCTGTCGCCGACTTAGTACTGCCCCTTTAACACACACGGAAGCGTAGCAAAGGCTAACTAATTTTATTGAATATAAAAAAGGTCCAAAAGGCAATTCTCTTGAAGAGATCAAAGAATAAAGCAAAAAGCAAAGCTGTAGTCCAATTAAGAAGGCAAAGTTCAAAGATAGTTCCAAAAGCAAACGTGGCAATAAGCTGGCAAGTTCCCGGATTCACTCCGAACAAAGCAGGGTATCCGCAGCAATGCGAATCAATAACACAAGGCAAGGTCTTGGTCCAAGGCGAGCCAAGCTAGGCTCCGTGGGTCACTCCGCTTTCACGCCCTTCAGATCAGACGTGGCCGGAGAACTGAGGATCAGTTCCCACGGGGCCGTTCTTAATCCTTCTCGGCCGCCCCTCGACGATCTAGGGCCCGAGCGTCTCCAGTCTCTACTTTCCGAACGGTGACGGTCTAGGGACAGATGCCAGCTCCTCCTGCCCTGCTCTATGTCCCTCGTCTGTTATAGGAACGCCCCGCTCTTCCAGTTCAGTATCGCTATCTCCGTGAGAAGCAGCCTCCCCCGCACGTTCCCATCCGCGGGCCTCCATCTGCTGCTCGGCCAGGTCCTGGGACCCTCGGCCGTTTGGGAATTCATAACTATCTCCGCTCTCTGCTTCGCTGCCTCCCATCTCCACCTGGTCCGCTCCTTCCGGGAGAAGGCTCCCACTTTCGAAATCCCAGGCTAAACTCTTTGCAGGTGAACTGGGCAAAGGCGCTGCTGACCAATCTTGCTCTGGGCCTTCCAACTCGTCCTCCGAGTCCCCTTCAGCCTGTGCGGGTCCCAATGGCATCGGGACCCCCGGCGCCTCACCCCCTCCCAGTGGCACGAACGGGCCCATGGGTGCTACAGTTTTCTAAAAATATCCCCTGCTGTGCTTCATTTTTGCAATTTGAATGACCAGAAGGACATTGAAATAAATATACTGGGGCCTATCCAGCGGGCAGAATACCAGATGCTATAGGGTATATTGTCAGATTATTGTATTTTGAATAGCAATTCATGAGTCAGCACAAGATATACTTTCGCAGTTTGAGATGACTTGCAGTGTGACATGTTTGACACCAGATGGCGCTGTCTCAAGACTGATGAATGGAATCTTGAGGATTTGTCAGTTTACAAAGTGACAGTTGATGTCAGTTGGTTTTTATAATATCTGTGAGGAAAGGATGTTTAGAAAGGTAGCTGTGATGGCTGTTGTTTTTCGATGTTTTGCCAGTTATTGTTAAATACAATTCAATACAAAGTTATATATTTACCTTGTGAATTGAATGAGAGTTCATTATTCACACGAACAGAGACTGGAGTTTTTGAATGATTGTGAATTAAACTTCTATATTTCTGTTGC
>JARBWK010000004.1:156995672-157083750 GCA_030556195.1 Anolis apletophallus
AAAGCAAAGTTCCAAAGGATAGTTCCAAAAGCAAACGTGGCAAAAAACTAGGCAAGTTCCCGGATTGCCTCCGGAACAAAGCAGTGTATCCGCAACAATGCGAATCAATATCAAGGCAAGGTCTTGGTCCAAGGCGAGCCAAACTAGGCTCCGTGGTTCACTCCGCTTTCACGCCCTTCAGATCAGACGTGGCCGGAGAACTGAGGATCAGTTCCCACGGGCCGTTCTTAATCCTTCGGCCGGGCCCTCGACGATCTAGGGCCCGGCGTCTCCAGTCTCTACTTTCCGAACGGTGACGGTCTAGGGACAGATGCCAGCTCCTCCTGCCCTGCTCTATGTCCCTGCGTCTGTTATGGGAACGGCCCGCTCTTCCAGTTCAGTATCGCTATCTCCTTGAGAAGCAGCCTCCCGAACTTTCCCAGCCGCTGGCCTCCATCTGCTGCCTCGGCCAGGACCGGGGAACCTCGGCCGTTTGGGAATTCATAACGAGCGCCGCTATCGCCTTCGCTGCCTTCCATCTCCACCTGGTCCGCTCCTTCCCGGGAGAATGCTCCCACTCGAAATCCCAGGCTAAACTCTTTGCAGGTGAACTGGGCAAAGGCACTGCTGACCAATCTTGCTCTGGGCCTTCCAACTCGTCCTCCGAGTCCCCTTCAGCCTGTGCGGGTCCCAGTGGCATCGGGACCCCCGGCGCCTCACCCCCTCCCATTGGCACGAACGGGCCCATGGGTGCTACAAACAGGTTAAGAAACTGAAAAACGTATCTTTATTTTCTGATTAACATTTTAACTGTTTATAAGGACAGTGCAATGAAATCTCAAGGTTGCACAATTCCCCAGGAAAAAACAAAAACAAAACAAAAGGGGGACATAGACTAAGAGGAGCAACACATTGTTTAGGACAGTGGTTCCCAACCTGTGGTCTGTGGACCACCAGTGGTCCACAAGAACTAAAATATGGTCCATGGCCTCACCGTTACTATACCGTTTTAATGAAAGCAACTGTTCTTGCAAAATCTTCTTATAGTGCCAAGGCTTCGTTTTCTGTGGGTGAGCAGATGGAGACTACAGGATGGCATATGTTCTGTATCAAAAACTAGAGCTGATGTGGTCTATCCAATGCAATTTTCTGAATCAGCACCCCAAATAACCAACCAAATCTAAAGTTTTTTTAAAAAATATTTTTTATTGAGTTTTAAAAGATAATACAGTAAAACTTAGGGTGGGGGAAAAGACCATCAGAAGGAAAGTTTCGGAAAGGAGGGAAGGGGGGAAGGGGGGAAAGGAGATGGGACAAAGGAGGGGATAGGAAGGGTAAAGAAAAAATGTTGAGAATAAAGAAAGAAAAAAATAGTGGTGTTAAGAGGGGGGTTGAGGAAGGGATTCTTCCATCGTCGATCCATTTCACGGGGGGTTTCTTGATTCTTGATGTGTCATTCCTTAATAATTTAGAAAAAGAAAAATTCCTACCGTCTTATATATGTATTTTTTATTTTTCTTCTTCTTTTTGTCTTTTAACCTGTAGAGTTCTTTATGTATTCCAATACAGGTTGCCAGTCAATTGGGTTCTCCTGGATACCATCCTTGACTCTTGATTTTAGGTATTCAATATCCATGAACTCTCTTATTTTCAATGTCCAGTCTGTTACCACTAATGGGTCCTTTGATTTCCAGTTCTTTGCTATCACCAGCCTGGCTGCTGCTGTCAAATAAAAAAATAGCTTGTCTTTTTTCCTATCCAGTAGCTGGCCGGTAAGATTTAATAAATAATATTCAGGTTTCAATTCTAAGTCAGTATCCAAAATTTTCTTTATATGTTGATGGATAACTTTCCAGAATTTTTTAACTTCCCTACATTTCCACCAGCAATGCATAAATGAGCCAATTTGGCCTTTACATTTCCAGCAATTGTTGTTCAGACCTTTGTAGATCCTGGCAAGTTTGCTGGGAGTAAGGTACCATCGGAAATATAACTTATACCAGTTCTCCGTAATTATCGTGGAGCCTGCGTATTTAGTTTTCTTTTTCCAGTTCTCTTCCCATTCATTGAACATGATTGGGTGGCCCAGATCTTGTGCCCATTTTGTCATGTTATCCTTAACCTGTTCGGTTTCTGTATCCCATTCCAGCAATTTTTTGTATAATATCCTTATTAATTTCTTGTCTGATTGCATTATTTTGTCCCATACAGTGGCCTGAGTGTTGAAGTCATTTTTAGAGTCGATATTAAAATAGGCCTTTATTTGAGTGTAATGGAACCATGACAGGTCCCTGTCACTTTTTCTAAGTTCTTCTAAGGATTTTAATGACCAACTCGTACCTTTCCTCTCTAGTAGCTCTTTGTAAGTATACCATTTAGTGCTGGAGGTTTCTTTTTTATGCTGCGCTTCGACCGGGGAAATCCACATTGGTGTTTTTTGATAAAATTTGTGTTTATATTTCTCCCATACCTTATATAGAGCCGCCCTTATATAATGATTTGAGAAATTCTTCTCGATTTTGGCTTTCCCATACCAAATGTATGAGTGCCAGCCTCTTCTCATGTCAAATCCTTCCAAGAGGAGTATTTTTTTCCTTGTTAAGGTTGTCCACTCTTTCAACGCACTCAGGGCTGCTGCCTCCGCATAGAGTTGCAGGTTTGGGAAGGTTAGTCCCCCCTCTCTTTGAATCAGTGAGGACTCTGTATTTTATTCTTGCCCTTTTTCCTGCCCACACAAATTTCAAAATATCTTTTTTCCAAATATTATAGTTATAATTTGTCTTCAAGATCGGGATTGACTGAAAAAGAAATATCATTTTAGGGAGAATACTCATTTTTATTGTGGCAATTCTGCCCATTAAACTCAAATTAAGATGTTGCCATTCCTCTAGTTTTTTCCTAATTCTTTTCCATGTTGCTTCATAATTGTTTTTTAGAAGTTGATTGTTATTAGCGGTAACATATATGCCCAAGTACCTTATTTTATTTACTATTTCTAATTTTGACAGTTCTTGTAGTTTGACTCTCCTTTCCTTGGTCATGTTTTTAGTTAAAATTTTTGTTTTCGAATAATTAATTTTTAGCCCCGCCACCTCTCCGAATTCCTGAATCTTGTCTATCCATCTCTGTATAGATTCCAGAGGGTTTTGAATGGTGCAGACAATATCATCTGCGTACGCGTTGAGCTTGTATTCTTCGTTCGCAATCTTAATTCCTCTTAAGTTCTTGTCAGCTCTTATTGCATTCAGGAGGAGCTCTAAAGTCATTATAAATAATAATGGTGAAAGTGAGCAACCCTGCCTGGTGCCCCTTTGTATATTTATAGACCCTGAGGTTTGCCCATTTATCAAAAGGTTAGCCGTTTGTTTTGAATATATTGCTTGGATGGCATTCTGGAACCGTAGCCCATGTCCCTTTCTCTGATTGTCTGCAGCATGAATTCCCAACTGGTTTGGTCAAAAGCCTTCTCGGCGTCTAAAAATAGCAGTCCCACCTCCAGTTGGTTATTGCTTTCAAAGTATTCTATTGTATTGAGTACCGTCCTGATATTGTCCTTCATTTGTCTTTTTGGTAAAAAACCTGTCTGGTCTTCATTTATAGACTCGTTTAAGTATGTTTTGAGTCTGTTGGCCAGTATAGTCGTGAAGATTTTGTAATCGTTGTTTAATAACGAGATCGGCCTGTAGTTCTTCACACTTTTTGGATCCGAGTCTTCTTTGTGGAGGAGGGCAATATTAGCTTCTCTCCATGTTTCTGGAAGTGACGCTGTTTGTAGGATGTTATTAAATATTTCTTTTAGCGGTGGTGTGAGAATATCTGCAAATTTTTTGTAATAGATAGATGTAAAGCCATCTGGGCCCGGTGCTTTATTATTTGGCATAGCTTTGATTGCGGCTTTTATCTCTTCCTCCTCTATGGGGTGATTTAAGGCTTCTCTTTGATTGTCATTTAATTTCTCTAACTTTTGGCTGCTGATGTAGCTGACAATTCTCTCCATGTCCATCTCTTCTTTTTGGTAAAGTTTCGAGTAGAATTCTTTAAATTGAGATGCTATTTCCTCATCTGTGAAGAAGTTTCGTCCATCTTTCGATATCTGTTTTATATGTTGGGATTGCCTCTTCTTGGTAAGTCTCTTGGCCAGTACTTTCCCTATTTTATTTGCATTCTCGAAATAATTCATTTTGAGGTATTTCATTTTTTTTACTATGACATCAAGATCTAGGGAGTTGATTTCTTTCTTAATTAAGTCTATCTCTAGTTGCATCTTCTTGGAGCTTGGTGTCTCTTTAAGTAGTTTCTCTTTATCCTCGAGATCTTTCTGAAGTTTGTTTCGCTTTCTCGTTACGTTTTTGTTTTTCCAAGTTCCCTGTCTGATGAAATGCCCTCATTACTGCCTTACTGGCATCCCAGAGTGTCTCTTTTTTGTTCCTTCTTTATCATTTAGGTCGAAGTATTCCTTCAACAGAGCCTTATAATTTTCAATTTCTTCTTCCGAGCTTAGAAGGGATTCATTTAGTTTCCATCCCCTTGACTTGACCTTTTTCTTTAGAGAAAGGAGCATAGGGCAATGATCCGTATTGAGTCTGGGTAGTATTTTAATTTTTACTGTTTGCGAGGCAAAAGTATTTGTGGCCCAGATCATATCGATCCGGGACCACGATAGGTGCCTTGCAGAATAAAAAGTATAGTCTCTAGTCTCCGGATTTCTTGTCCTCCAGATATCTTCAAGTCCAAATTCTTCCTTTAGCTTTATAAAGGCTTGAGGTAGGATCCCCCCTTTAGGGTTCAATCCTTTTTTCATCTGTTTTGACCTGTCCTGATCGTTTGCCAATACTCCGTTGAAATCTCCTAAAATAATAAGATCGTCATATGTCTGGTCTCTTATTTGTTTCTTTAGCTCTTTATAAATTTTCCTTAGGGTCCTACCGAGCATAAATGTTACAAACTAAGATTTCCTGTTGGTTTAGTCTTATTTTGACCCCTACATACCTCCCATCCTGGTCCCTAAATGCAAGGGAGGGTTCTAGTGATTCCTTGGCATATGTTACTACGCCCCTTTTCTTTTGAGGTGCGCAAGAGTAAAATTCTTTACCGAGAGATTTTTGAATAAGATATGATGAATGTTTTTGTGTTATATGGGACTCTTGTAGAGCAATCAAATCAAACTGTCCTTTCTTTAAACGGTTAAAAATTAAATTTCTTTTATTGGGTACATTTAAACCATTAACATTATTCAAATAGATCGTCACAGCCATTAGTCCTGTCTTCCTCCGCAGCCTTTTGTTCCTCGGTTATCGGGGTTCCCTCCTCGTTATCTTCTGAGGAGTTTGGTCTTTGTCTCTTCTTTTCTTGCTTCTTATATTCTCCTATGTCCTTTGTGTCCATCAATTTGCCTGGATTTGACTTCCCTGGTTTATCATTGTCCTCATCCTGTTTTTTGTTTTTGTTGTGTTTTTGGAAGTCCTTGTAGAAGGCCCTGGCTTTTTCTTCAGAAGTAAGCCAGTATTTATTTTCTCTAAAGGTTAGGGATATCCCCTCAGTCCTCTCCCATTTAAACTTCACTTGATGTTTCCTCAGTTCATCAGTGAGAAAATAATATTTTTTTCTCTTACTCATTGAAGTCGGAGTAAATTCTTTTAATATAATTACATTTTTCCCTTTATAGGATACAGGTCCCTTGGATTTGCTCTTCAGTATTTCATCTCTTACCGCCTTGCGGCTGAAATGGACAGTTACATCTCTAGCAACTTTATTTCTTTTTGCATAACTGGAATTGATTCTCTGAACCCGGTCTATGTTCATCCTCATTTCTTCTGATGTAGTATTAAGGATTTTGGCAGTCATTTCCGTAATTATTCCTCTCAGGTCTTGGTTATCTTGTTCTTCAATATTTCTAAAACGAAGCAGAAAATCAGTTTCGGCAATCGCCATTTGCTCTTGTTGTCTCTCTAATTTGGCGTTCATTTCCTCAAGCTTGTTCATTTTTTCCTCCAGTTTTTTTGCAATTTTTTTGCTTCGCCGTTTTCCTTCTTTATCTCCTTCATCTCTTCTTGCAAAAAAAAAACGGAAGGAATGCAACCAAATCTAAAGTTGACCAAAAACTGATTTGTAACTCTTTTGGTACTAATGCTGGAGAGTGGTCTCTAGTCATAGTGGTCCCTGGTCCACTTGTTTAGGAGGACTTAGGCCTGAGTTACTGTAGTAACTTGAAAGAGCTACCAGCTTCTTAAAAGTGTTTACAGCAAACATTGGTGCAATAAGAAGAGTGACTATGGTGTGCTCCAGCTTTCACTAACATGGGTTTGCAATGCCAGATTTTGTTTTCAGTACTTTGGGTGGTAAAGTCATAAGCATGCAGGAGACCAATCTGTTTTAAGCTTATCCCACATGTGTAAAGGATGTTTACACATGTCATCGACAGCAGACCTGGGCATCTTACGGCTCGCGGGCCGGATGCGGCCCGCCGGCTGATTCTGACGGCCCATGGATCCTTCAGCGTCCGGGGAGAAGGGCATCAGGGGTGAGGCCATTTCCACAAGAGGAAGGCTGTGGGGCCTGCATCGACAGACAGCCTGCCGCTCTGGAGAACGATCAGAGGAGTGGCGGCTTTGGAGTGCCGGCCATCCCGGGAGGCGATCCGGGCCTGCAGTGGTAGCAGTCGGCGAACTGCGACGGCTGATTGCTCTGGCGACCCGGAAGACTCGATCGTCTTCTGGGTCGCCAGGGCGATCAGCCAATCGGGAACACCTCTGATGGAACGGCTGGAGGCAATAGCGGGCGGAGGCCTGCAGCATCCGATTGTCTGCTGCTCTGCTTTGCTGCGGCGGCGGCTGGGTCCACTTTTTTATCCTCTGGACTGGGTCCATTGGGCCATTCCATCTTGGGATCCTTCCTCTCTTGAGGATGTCAGCCTCCATCTTGGTTCGCACCTTGTCTTCTTGAATTTCATTTTATTTTAGTTTTTATTATTATTTTATAATAATTTTATTATAATAATATAATAAATAATATGTTATATTATATTATAATTTCAATATATTATAATGTCTATATATATTATAATATAATAATTATGATATTAATACTAATAATATATGAATATTTCTTGATATATTAATATGTTAATATGAATGATGTGTAATATATAGTAAATATAGTAAATAAATAATGTAGATTAGAATGTAGTTCAGCCTTTAGGTGCGGCCCTCCATAATATTTTTTGGCTCTCGTGTGGCCCCTTGGAAAAAATAATTGCCCACCCCTGATCTACAGTATAGTCTCACTTAATCAACATAAACGGGCTGACAGAACATTGGATAAGTGAAAAGGAGGCATAAAGGAAAAGCCTATTAAACCTCAAATTATGTTATGATTATGTTGTGATTTTACAAATTAAGCACCAAAACATCATGTTTTACAAAAATCAACGAGAAAAAGCCATTCAAAGCATGGTAATGTTATGTAGTAACAAGGGTTCTTTCTTTCGCCCACCCTGGACTGCGTTGGATAATACAGAACGTTGGATAAGTGAAGGTTGGATAAGTAAGACTCTACTGTATTATTACCACCACCACTGAATTTACCCTTTAAAAAGGAGAAACAAGCTTCCAACAATTTATGATAAATTTAGAAACTGCAACTTATTTCTTTTTAGACAGTAATGGTGCCTTGATTTCACTAAGGATCATTTTAGGTTGATTTAAAAAAATAAAATTAACACCTATGGAATTGTTCTTATCTCCTTCTCTTTGATGGTTCTGTTATGCTAGATTTTAACTGCTGCTTCTTGCCTTTGTGCCAACCGAAATTTTCCATAATACACACAGATGCATACTTGCACACTCCCAAACGAATGGAAATCTTGTTTATTTCTATGGGAGTGAGATAGATTTTGAAATTAATTCTTGTTATAAGTGCAATTATCTCGGCAGTGGAGGTTAATTGTTTACTGAGAATAAGGCAGTTTGTGACTAAATTTCACCACACCCTAACCGACAGTATTTTGGAAAGGAGAAGTAAACTACCCGGGTTTTATCTAGATTAGTCTTAACAAGAGAAAAATTTCAAAACTCTGGTCGTTGTACCTGTGGGAACTTGCCAGCGTTGTGATAAAGAGGAAAGTTAGAGCAAGAGAAACATAAGCAGGATGATTCTCACTGTTCCCTGAAATCCCTTCACATCGCCTAAGATAAGCAATATCAATGTGACTCTAAACCACATTTACCACCAAGCACAACAGAGCATTAGAACCATCAAAACATTCACATTGCTCCATTATGCCTTTGGGGCCAGTTCAATACCAATACACTTTTTCTATCAGTGGCCGGAGCCAAACAAAATTCAGAGGAGGGTTAATGGGCTACTGATTTCATTTGTTCCTAAGCAAGATTCCTAAGTTGTGCACCTCTCCTCTAGAGTAGAAACTGGTAAGAAGCCTCTTTAAAGTGTGTGCCTGTTGCAGCTGAGCACCTCTCCTCTACAGTAAAACAGTTTAAATACCCAAAATGGTGGGAAGGGGGCTTGGGAAAACCACCCCATAATTGGCCTATAGAAAACTGATCATTCGGCATCCCAGAGCGAAAATATCTGCCCAGATATCTGCCCTTCCGATTTCGGGAGGTTCCCAAAAAATGGCTCGGGGACCCCACCAAGAGCCGGGGAACAAAACAGGTTAAGGTTTACCCAGATTGCACAATCCTACTCTCAACCCTTTAAAAAAAGAAGAAAATCTCAATTGTATGTTTTGGGCTCAAAAGTCACTCAGAAAGCTCTCCAAATGGATGAAAACATCTAAAGATTCTTCCACCTTCTCCAGCATTCATGAAACCCAATTTATTTGTATTTCAAAAGGACTGTGACACCCTTTAGCCTTCATATTACTTTGGCCTGAATTAAAAGCAGCCATCTGAAATTTACAAGGGCAGATGGTTCACAGGGGATAAGGGGGAAAGGAAGAGGCCATGCCGATATAAAACAGATTGAGAGGAAACACATAATTTATGTGTAAAGCTTTTTAAAGGATCAAGGAGGACATAGATTGGCCCGAGGTAATGTATATGTATAGATGAAAATGAATAATTATTATAAGTGAAAACATTTGCCAGGAGGGGTGGCGATATGCATCTCTTGAAGTAGAAAAAATGGAGGGTATTTAAGA
Source organism: Anolis apletophallus (assembly GCA_030556195.1). Lineage (NCBI taxonomy): Eukaryota > Metazoa > Chordata > Lepidosauria > Squamata > Anolidae > Anolis > Anolis apletophallus. The sequence continues at coordinate 157,004,809 of JARBWK010000004.1, forward strand.
ATCACAAAAATATACAAATCTACACAAATTTTGGAATACAGGCCATTTCGTCACATGTAAATAAACACGGAGAAACAGCTGAATGAGAAAAAAGGAATTAACACTTAGTTAATTGAAAATCTGATTGGATAACTTGAAATATCTAATTCACATTTAACTAAATTTAAGTTATCAGACTTAATATCATCCCTTTCCTTCTCTCCCTCTCTTTGCCATGCTATCTATCTATCTATCTATCTATCTATCTATCTATCTATCTATCTAAAATAAGTCAGTGTTTATGGGCGGTGGGTGGGTGGTGCGACGGGCGAATATGTGCCAGCGTTTCGATTGGCTGCAACTGTCGGATTATTTGCATAAATGGCTGTGACTGGCCAGCCTCCCAACATTCCAACACAGCACAGAGAGAAAAGGGAAGGGCCTGAGGCAGGCATAAATGGCTGGAGTTGAAGTTAGCCAGTTGACAGTTTTTCTGTTGGAAATGGAATGTTCAGTACCTTCACCCAATACACTTCTAAGGTGACTCAGAGGAAAGCAAAAGGCCTCAGGCAGTCAGCCACTGCGCCCACAGCAATGACGGATCAGGACCAAACATGGCAAATAGGGCCCCACAGGCCCACTACACAACCTGGTGTGATTTAGGGCAGGATGGGCCACGAATGATGGGATTTGAAGTACCTTCACCTCATTCACTTCCCAAACAACACTGCAGCCCCTATACATCACAGACCAGACCCAAACTTGGCACACAGAGTACCCATGGCCCACTCTACATCCTGGTGCAGTTTTGAGTGGGACAGACCACGGATGATGGGATTTGAAGTACCTTCACTTTCTGAGACCGCTGCAACACTCATGCTGAGACTTCCAGTACCTTCCCTCACTTCCAGACACCACTGCAACCCTCATCCAGAGAATGATCAAGACAAAATGTGACAAACACAGCCCCCATGACCCACTCAACATCCTGGTGCTGTTTGGAGGGGGATGCACCATGGCCCCCTCGCAGTACCTTCACTAAGTTCCTGAAACCACTGCAAGCCACATAAACATCTAATAGGAACCAACCTTGGCACACAATGCCTTCCTCAAATAACCCGGGCACCGCCAGGTCCTCAGCTAGTCAGGTAATAAACAACACCTGCTGAAACCTCCCCTCCTTGTTGTTGTGTGCCTTCAAATAATTTCTAGTTTATGGTGACTGTAAGGGGAACTTATAATGGGGCTTTCATGGCAACATTTGTTCAGATAGGGTTTTGTCGTTGCCTTTCCCTGAGGCTGAGAAAGCGTGATTTACACAAAGTCATTCGGTAGGTTTTCATAGCTGAGCAGGAATTTGAGCCCTGGTCTCCCAGTCGTCCAGGACAAAAACCCACTACATCATGATGACATTATTATTATTATTATTATTATTATTCTGCTTTATCTCCCCAAAGGGGACTCAAAGTGGCTAATCTTCTCCTATACAACTATTAAAGGTGCATACAAAAACCCTCTTTAGTTTTCACTCAGACAACTCAAAAATCAATTTTGACTCACTGCCAAATAATGTTACTTGAACTGTACTATATGGTCAATGTAGACCCATATAGTACAGTTTGGACTGCATTGGGTCAACATTGACCATTTAATGCAGTGTACATCCAACTTTTTTTAATCTGAGAGAACATCTGTTTATACATCTGTTTAGGAATCTCCAAGTACTCCAGAATGATTATATGGCCAATATCTGGAGGCAGAACCACGTTGGAAGACTTAAGACAATGTCCCTATGATCTTCTTGCAAGCAAACTAGTCAAATATGGGTTAGGCAATACTACTATTAGGTGAATCTGTAATTGGTTGAGCGATCAAACCCGAAGGTTCCTCTTCATCCTGGAAAGAAGTGACATGAGGAGTGCCACAGGGTTTGGTTCTGGGCCCAGTTCTATTCAACATCTTTATTGAATGAAGGTTTAGAGCATGTACTTATCAAGTTTTCAGATGACACCAAATTAGAGGTATAGCTAATACTCAAGAGGACTGGATAAGAATTCCAAATGACTTTAACAGATTAGAGAGCCGATTGGCCAAAACTAACAAAATGAATTTCAACAAGGACAGATGTAAGATATAACACTTAGGCAGAAAAAATCAAATGCAAAGATACAGAATGGGTGATGTCTGGCTTGACAACAGTCCATGTGAGAAAGAAAGAAAGACAACAACAAGTTGAACCTGAACCAACAGTGTGTTGCATCAGCTAAAAAAGCCAATGGGATGTTGGGCTGCATCCAAAGGAGCCTAATGTCTAGATCAGGGCTGTCCAACTGCCGGCCCTGCAGGTGTTTTGGACTTCAACTCCCAGAAATCCTAGCCAGTTTACCAGCTGTTAGGATTTCTGGGAGTTGAAGTCCAAAACACCTGCAGGGCCTGTAGTTGGACAGCCCTGGTCTAGATCAAGGAAAGTCATGATGCGGCTCTATTCTGCTTTGATTAGACATCATCTGGAATCACCCTGTATCCACTTCTGGGCACCAAAGCTCAATCGGGATACTGACAAGCTGCAAGGTGTCCAAAGGTGAGCGACTAAAATGATTGGAGGTCTGGAGACCTCTGAGGAGTGTCTTAAAGCAGTGTTTCCCAACCTTTTTTGAGCTGCGGCATATTTTTTACATTTACAAAATCCTGGGGCACACCACCAACCAAAATGACACAAAATGACACTCTAACACAGTAATACATATAGTTAATATGTTTTAAAATGTATTTATACACTCAGTGTGAAACCTGGGCCTGTTTCAATGAACAAAACATAGAAATCCTGGCAGGAATGGTAGAAAGACACAAACTTCTCACACAGAACTCCCATAACCAAGAGAAAATGCTATAAGAGTTTGGTGGGCATTGACCTTGAGTTTTGGAGTTGTAGTTCACCTATATCCAGAGAGCACTGTGGACTCAAACAATGTTAGATCAGGACCAAACTTGGCATGAATATTCAATATGCCCAAATGTGAACACATATGGAGTTTGGGAAAAATAGACCTTGACATTTGAGAGGAAGGCTGGGAAGGCTGGCGAGGGAGTCCCTCATGGAATCCCGCCTGCCTTTTCTTCCTCCGAGGGCCCTCCTGCCCGGACCTGACTCTTTCCCCGTGAAGGAAGGCCCCTTCTCCCCTTTGGGGCCCTTCCTCCCCGAGGGGCTTTGGGGGGCCGGGACAAGGGGAAGGGCGCCCCGGGGTCTCCCCTGGGATGCAGCAGGGCCGAGCCGGGATGCCTCCAGAAGCAGCTGGCTCCTTCGCTTCCTTCACCGCTGCAGGAGGAAGGTGAATGCGTCTACCACCCCAGGACCTAATGCGCATGCGCCCAGACAAGCGCACTTCCACTTCCGCTTCCATTCTCCGCTCTCCCTCGATTGGAGGCTGGCTGGGGAAACAGCCGAAGGAGGCGGCACCCTGGCCCCTTCCTCCTCCTCTTCCTCCTCCTCCCCGCGCAAGCAGCAGCAGCAGGAGTTCGGCAGGAGGGGGAAGAAAGGGGGGAAGAGAGGTTTTCCTGTGGCACACCAGGCGATCGCTCACGCAACACTAGTGTGCAGTAACAGCGGTTGGGAAACACTGTCTTAAAGAACTGGATATGTTTAGCCTGCAAAAGAGAAGGTTAAGAGAAGACATGATAGCCATATACTGTATAAATATGTGAAAAGATGTTGTAAGGAAGAGGGAGCAGGCTTGTTTTCTGCTGTCCTGGAAACTAGGACTAAGAACAATGGGTTCAATTTACAGGGGAAAAAAGCAACTGGATTTAAAGTTGATAGATGCTCTAGCGTGATGAAGTCTTAGAGAGGTATTGCCTCTTGGTCCTCTAATGTGACTCTTGGCTCAGCTCCCAGAAGGACCTAGAGATCATCACATTCGCAAATAAATCCCCAAATTGACTGTATATCCAAGCATATTTTTCAAGAGCTTCCTCCCTCTTGCTCCCCAAAATGGAGAAGAGAATCTAAACCCCTCCATTCAGATTTGGAAAACCTTCTTCTGGCTAATTTCTGCCCCAAACCAAATAATACCACAACTTGTTGGGATTGGGTTTTTGCGTCCCTATATGGCTTTAAACCAAAATATATGCACCCAGTATTACAGAGTAATGACCTCCCTTCTTTTCATGACACTGGGAGGAGATGGAAAGCTCAGGTTCAGAAACTGACATTCTCAGAACAAGTGTTATCACATGCAAATAAACAACCACCATTATGTTAGAATAAATATTTTTGCATTTTTTTCCTCTTGGGAGTAGCAGGATTTTCTTGTCTCACTGGATGACCAGGTCTAATCTGGCTGTTTCTGAATGCAATCCATTGTCTATTGTCTCTGTGTGGATAAAGATACTTGTTTAGAGTACAAACATATCTAAGAAAGTAGGTTAGACAGAGACTGTGCTGGATCTAACTTACCTATGGGTTTCCTATAGGCAGCTGGTTGGCCACTATGGGAAAGGAATGTGATGCTGGATAGGCCTTTTGGTGTCACCCAGCATGGCTCCCCAAGGAATCACCCTGGAAGACCTAGCAATTCCCTAGAGCAGGGCTGTCCAACTGGTGGCCCGGGGGCTGTACACGGCCCCCCAGCCTGTTGGACACGGCCCCCGCTATACCCCCGGCCGCCATTTTTAATTTTTTTTTAAAAAAAAATCTAATTTTTTTTAAAAATGGCGGCGGGGAGGGGGAGGGGGCAGGGAGGAGGAAGAGAGCTAGCTCCTCCTCCCTGCACCGCCCTCCGTCCCTCTCTCCGCGCTGAAAAGGAGCAGTAGGCGGCGCCAAGGGCAGCGTGTCACGCCAGGCCTCTGACGCGCTGCCCTTGGCGCCGCCTTCTGCTCCTTTTCGCCTCCCCCCTCCCTAGGAAGGGCGGGCGAGTCGGCAAAAGGAGCAGTAGGCGCGCAAGGGCAGCGCGTCACGCCAGGCCTCTGACGCGCTGCCCTTGGCACTGCCTTCTGCTCCTTTTTCGCCGCTCCCCCCCTAGGAAGGGTGGGGGAGACGGCGAAAAGGAGCAGTAGGTGGCGCCATAGGCAGCGTGTCAGAGGCCTGGCATGACGTGCTGCCCTTGGCGCTGCCCCCCCGCCCAGCCCCCCCCACCCCGCCCCGCCCCCGCGCGTGGCCCCACCCCCTGATCACCTACGGCCCCCAGGTGATCCGTTGGACAGCACTGCCCTAGAGTGAACTTTCCTTCAGAATTTCTAGGTCTGCCAGCATGATTTTATGATCAATGTCTGATGGAAGTTAACCATAGAGTCACCTTGGAAGACCTATAAATGCATACAGAGGTGTTCTCCTTGATTTAAAAAAGGTGGCTTTTAAATGTGTGATCTTTCCATTTTCACGGGGCACTTGCACCCTTAACCACTTTGAAAGTAGAAAGCCAACTGTACTCTTTACATTGGGACTCCCAATGTAAAAAACTCATTTTCATTGAGGGCCACATCAGCCTTGTGGTTGCCTTCAAAGAGCCATTGAATCCATGGACAAATAATCCAACTATAATTGTTTTATATAGTGATCGGTGCTCTAGTTTTTATCCAATTTGGATCCCCAGATGTTACTGAATGACTTTTGATTATCTGCCAGGTGGATTGCGGATAATGGGAATTGTAACTCAACAGTACTTGTGGTTAGGGAAAGGTTAAAGGACATTGTAAAGTCAGATATTAAATCCACAAGCCTTGAATCTAAATCCAAACCCCACTCTCCTGGCTAAACAGAACAATCTGCAGCCTTCCGGATGTTACAGTACCAAACTCCCATCAGGTCTAGTTGTGATGTCTAATAATAAGGAATACAGGAGTTGTAGTGCAACATATTGAAGGCCACATAAATTGACATGGCAGACTAGATTCAGCCCATAGGCCTTATGTTTGACACGCGCTCTATATCAGTATTTCTCAACCTGGGGGTCGGGACCCCTGAGGGGTTCGTGAGAGAGTATCAGAGGAGTCACCAAAGACCATCAGAAAAAAACAGTATTTTCTATTGGTCATGGAGGTTCTGTGTGGGAAGTCTGGCCCAATTCTATCGTTGGTGGGGTTCAGAATGCTCTTTGATTGTAGGTGCACTATAAATCCCAGCAACTACAACTCCCAAATGTCAAGGCGTATTTTCCCCAAACTCCACCAGTGGTCACATTTGAACATATTGAGCATTTGTGTCAAGTTTGGTCCAGACCGATCATTATTTGTGAGTTGTAATTCACTGGATATAGGTGAACTGCAACTCCAAAACTCAAGGTTAATGCCCACCAAACTCTTCTACTGTTTTCTGTTGGGCATGGGAGTCCTGTGTGCCAAGTTTGGTTCAATTTCATTGTTGGTGGAGTTGAGAATGCTCTTTGATTGTAGGTGAACTATAAATCCCAGCAACTACAACTCCCAAATGATAAAATCAATCCCCCCCCCCCCCATCCCCCTCAGTATTCAAATTGGGATATATCGGGTATTTGTGAATGAAAATACATCCTGCATATCAGATATTTACATTACAATTCATAACAGTTGCAAAATTACAGTTATGAAGTAGCAACAAAAATAATGTTGCGGTTGGGGGTCACCACAACATGAAGAACTGTATTAAGGGGTTGTGGCATTAGGAAGGTTGAAAAACACTGCTCAAGACTAAGGGTATATCTATACTATAGAATAAAAGCAGTTTGTCATCACTTGAATGCCATGGCTCAGTGGAATCATGGATATTGTAGTTCACAAAGTCTTTAGCCTCCTCTGCCAAAGAGCGCTGGTGTCTCACCAAACTACAAATCCCAGGATTCCATGGCTTTGAGGATGCTGTGTTCAGTTCACTATCTCTTAAATCTAGAGGTTTTGCTGGTCTTCCTATGAAACACTGAACAGTATGGGCAAAGAAGGACCATTGATCTTGCCAATATGCAAGAATGGGTTTTTAAACCTTGTAAAGAAGGTTGTCCTTGCCACGCAACTGCGTTTTCTCCCTCCTCTCATCATGCTAAAAGCTGCAAGGACCCCCTTTTGTGTTGATCTTAAGAAATCTTCGCTCGAGACAAAAGCCATCCTTTCCAAGAAGAAAGTATTGCCAGCTTTCGGGAAGAAAAGCAACCACACGAAATGCAGCAGAGCCAGAAACATGCCAATTTTTAAAAAGGACTGCATAAATCATAACCTCCAGGAAGGATACATATCTGTGTATTCCAGCTAATGCACTGACCAAAAAAAATTTCCTTAAAATAGTAACTAGTTCTTGTTGGGACAGGCAGCCTGTCTTTCCCAGGAGTAAGATCTCTAGAAGTTTGCTTTCTTGTTGATGGTTAACTGGCACCTTTATTCGGTTTCTTCAGTTTCTTCTCTTTTTCTGTTTCCCCCTGCCTTCTTTCTTTAGGGTTCTGTTGTTAGGCTAATGTGTGCGCATTGCACAGCATCATGCTGAGAAACCCAGGCTGTTGTGCTGCCCAGTACATTAAGCAATGCCTATTGGCAGCATCCTTCACGAGTTGGAACTTGCCAACAAGCAATGATCAAATGCCAGGTCATGAAGGATGGATTCAAAAGCCTTTTTTTTCTACAAGTCAGTGCAATTAGATGCAGTCCCCCAAGTTATGAGCAAGATAGGTTCTGCAGCTTGGTTTTTAAATTAAATTTGTATGGAAGTCGGAATAAATACATGTCAGCGCCGCTTGGCCCGTTTGTTGCCCTAACGGACCAAACCCCGCGCGCCATCAGATAACAGCAGCATCTGGCGGCCTTTGAACTGGGCCTGCCCTTTGAAGTGCCAGGCATCTTTCCTGAACTTTGATATGCGGAGAGCTGGATGGTCAAGCCCGAGGAAGGAGGGGCCCAGCAGCGGGCCAGGCCGGGGAGGGTTTTGAAGAGACTGTTGCGCGGGAAGAAGTTAGTCTATCTTTGCTTGCCCTGGATTAAGGAGCTATTAAACTACTTATCCTTCAACACTGCTTGGAGTGAGCGTGGTTCATTAGACCCCCCTTGCCGGAGCTTACAATACATTTATAATTTGTGTTTATACATTGGGTTGTTTACATTTTGTTAGTATGGGTGTATTGTTGTTGTATTTGGGCATTGAATGTTTGCCTTTTATGTTTGGAATCCTCCCTGAGTCCCTTTGGGGAGATCAAGCGAAATATAAATAAATTATATAAAAAGCAATTATATTATGCCTCCTTGATAGTGTCTGCAAACTCACGCCTGGCTAAATTGTTCAAAATAATTCGTTCTTTAACTACGGTCCCTACCGTCCCAAACAACAATGATCAGGCCCTTACATCCGATGCTTTTCAGAGTTATTTTGCAGACAAGATCTCGGAGCTCTGCCGGGAACTTTCAGCCACAATTGATACAGTCAGTGAACTTGAGACACCGTGGCTACTTGCTGGGCCCATCCTCGACCGGTTTGTCCCGTTGGACGCAGAGTTCCCTCCAGTTACTACCCGGTGTCGAATCTTTTGTTTCTGGGCAAGGTGATTGAGAGGGTGGTAGCGGAGCAGCTGCAGCAGTTTCTCTATGACACAACCGGATGAGATCCCTTCCAGTCTGGCTTCCGTATTGGGCATGGGACAGAGACCATTCTGGTCACCATCTCAGATCAGCTTCGATGCCAGCTTGACAAGGACGGTTCAGCACTGCTTGTGTTATTGGATCTCACAGCAGCTTTTGCTACGGTCGATTATAATCTTTTGGCCCACTGCTTTGCCACCGCTTTGCCATTGTTGGAGTCAGGGGGATAGCGCTGAATTGGTTGTTGTAATTTCTCCACAACCAGGGACAGCAAGTGGAAAGGGGAGGCTTGGTCTCCAAGAGATCCCCGCTGATATGTGGGATGCCTCAGGGAGCCATTCTCTCCTCTTTGTTATTTAACATCTATATATGACCACTTGCTCAGCTGGTTCGAAGTTTCGAGCTGGAGTGCTATCAGTACGCTGATGACACCCAGCTTGTTCTGAGGATGGAAGGCCGTCCGGGCTCCATGCCTGATCATTTCCATCAATGCCTTGAGGCTGTTACTGGATGGCTGCGTGCCAGCAGATTGAGGGTGAATCCAGCAAAGACAGAGATACTGTGGCTGGGTCGTCCGGACAGTGGGGCGGTCCAGCTTCCTACCCTGGATGGGGAGACACTATGTCCTTCAACTTCAGTAAAGAGCCTGGGAGTAATTTTAGACCCTTTGCTGACAATCGAGGCTCAGGTCTCTGCTGTCAGCAAAACCGCCTTTTTCCACCTGTGGCAGGCTAGGAGGCTGGCCCCCTATCTGTCTAGAGATGACCTAGCCACAGTGATCCAAGCCATGGTCATCTCAAGATTACACTACTATAACGCCCTTTACATCGGCCTGCCCTTGTCCGTAACCCGGAAACTTAAGCTCGTCCAGAACGCTGCTGCTCGACTACTCACTGGGGCATCAGTGAGATGTCACATAACACCTATTTTACAGCAGCTCCACTGGTTGCTGATCGAGCACCGGATCACCTTCAAGGTGATGGTATTAACCTTCAAGGCCTTGTATGGTCCAAGGCCGGCGTATCTGAAGGACCATCTTACCACCTATCAGCCCCAGAGATCACTTTGTTTTGAAGATCTTAATCTACTGGAAGTCCCCAGCTTTAAGACCAGCCATCTAACATCTACGAGGCGCAGAGCTTTCTCTATTGTGGTGCCATTCCTTTGGAATACTTTGCCAATTGAAGCTCGGACCCTGCGAGACCTGTCGACATTTTGCAGGGCTTGTAAGACATATTTGTTCCGACTGGCCTTTGAATCATAGCTTCTGTTTTAATTAATTGCTAATCTCTTTGTTTTATGGTGTGTTTTATTGATTGTTGTGAGCCGCTCTGAGCCCTCGGGGAGTGGTGGCATACAAAATCGAATAATGAATAAATAAATAAAATATATTATTATTATTATTGCATTTTTAAGTGTAACTCCAACCAAATATATAGAGAGAGGAGAGAGAGCACGTTGGAAAGTGAATAGAACAACCCTGTCTTGTTTGTTTGCTGTCTGTGCCCTGTTCAGAAGATTTCACATACTGGGTTGTTGTGAGTATTCCGGGCTGTATAGCTATGTTCCAGAAGCATTATCTCCTGACGTTTCACCTGCATCTATGAAAGGCATCCTCAGAGATTGTGACAACCTCACAACTTCTGAGGATGCCTGCTATAGATGCAAGCAAAACATCAGGAGAGAATGCTTCTGGAACATGGACATACAGCCTGAAAAACCCACAACAACCCAGTGATTGTGGCCATGAAAGCCTTCGGCAATACATTTCACATATTATTTGAGAACACAGAAATGCTGGACCACTCTAACAACCACCATGTCAGACAATACGGAGAAGCCATTGAAATCCACAAGCATGTGGACAAAAGGAGGAGACCATGAAAAGGGACAAAAATTGGCTATCAGTATTAAAAAGAACTCTATAATCAGGACAGCAAACAAAGAGCAACACTAAAAAAAGGGAGGGAATTCCAGTCAGGAAACAGGCAGGGCTAGCTAACACCTCCCAACAAAGGATCCCCCAGGCAGAAAGCAACCAGACTTTGAAGTTACAAGGCCATTAAGTGCTAATCAAGGTGGCCAATTGCAGTATTCACACTTGCCTCAAGGAGGCAAGAGTTCTTTCTCCCACCCTATACATTTCATAGATATTTAAACCCCACTTGCCTAGTTTCCAACAGACCTCTCAAACCTCTGAGGTTGCCCGCCATAGATGTGGGCGAAATGTCAAGCGAGAATGCTTCTGTAACACGTTCATACAGCCTGGAAAACTCACAGCAACCCAGTGATTCTGGCCACGATTTCGCCTTACTTTCTGTCCCTGTGACAATTGTATTTTGGAAAATGTGGCTTGTTATGAAAACAAGGTTTGGTGATAAAGTTTGAAATACCTTTTCCCCCACGATAACACTTTCAGGAGTGAATTTTCCTTATTAGAGGTAGATTTCTCTCACTTTCTGTTGTCTCACCCCTATTTGTAATTATGAGTAATATGTAAATCAGATGTTTGTAACTCCGGGACTGCCTGTATATTCCTAGGTGGCCACTTCTGATGCTACACAGCTGATCATGAATTTTCTACCAAATCCAAGGCTTCTTGTGGCATGAACAGAGGTAAGAAAGGAGATTATAACACCAAGGACCCAAACCTGTGGAAAGTTCAAATCAATAGAAGCATAGGCAGTGAAAATTCAAATAACAAAGGATATGTGTACTTCTATTTACAAGTGCTTTCAAGAGGAACATACAATAAGATGAGGAGCTATCTAATAGATTTGTGTGCAGAATTTTTTCCTTGTGTTTCCTCCGATTCTTTCAGTACCTTCGGTACTTCTGGAGCTCAAAACAGTAAGGGCCCTCCTGGTATGAAAACCCGCCCAACACAAAAGCAAGCAGGAGCGGATCTTGGTTACTCCTCTGCTTTTCGGTATCACAGTTTAATCTTTTTTTTTAGTAACCCCCCAACAAACATAAAACCCTAATTCCCTGAAAACTACTCTCCTCCAGAATATCATCGCTCTTCCTTACCTGGAAGTGGGAATCCTCCTAAAAATGCCTTGAAAAGAGTGTGTAGCTGGCTGCTGGCATGGAGTAAGAAACAGAACTTGCCTCATTGCCTTGGAAAGACTTCTTGTGGCATGCAGGCCCGGGAGAAAAAGTGTGCCTGCCTCCCTGCAGCTAAACACCTCTCCTCTAGAATAGAACAGGTAAGAAGCCTCCTTAAAGTGTGCATCTGCCTGCAGCCGAGTTCCTCTCCTCTAGAGCAGTGTTTCCCAACCAGTGTGCCGTGGCACACTAGTATGCCGTGAGCGTTCATCAGGTGTGCCGTGTGAAATTGGAACCTCCAATACCCTTTCTTCCCCCTCCTGCCGAACACTTTTTCTTCTCCACTCGGGCTCCCTTCTTCCCAGCCTCGCTCTGCTCGCTCTGCCTCGCTTTGCTCTGGGGCGAGTCTGCGCAGTAGCGCCCGCACGGGTCACGTCTTCCTCCTTCCCCCCACCCCTCCTGAACACGCTCACACTGCCCCCTCGGATCAAAACGGCGGCAGAAGCGGCAGTGTAGAAGAAAAAGTAGTGCAGGAGGGGGAAGAAAGGGCGCGAAGGGGGAGGAAGAGGTCTCTGTCAAAAGCTGGCATGGGCAAACTTGGACCTTCCAAGTGTTTTGGACTCCAACTCCCACCATTCCTAGCAGCCCCAGGCCCATTCCTTTTTCCCTCTCAGCCACTTAAGCAGAAAAGGGCCTCAGGCTGTTAGGAATGGTGGGAGTTGAAGTCCAAAGCACCCAGAGGGCCAAAGTTTTCCCATGGCTGTTTTAGGGACCTTAAAGTGGTGAGCCTCATTCCAACATTGCGATTCTGGATAGAAAACAAACAACAACATAACATAACATTGTTTGAGTCCACAGTGCTCTCTGGGTGTAGGTGAACTACAACTTCCAAACTCAAGGTCAATTCCCAAGCAAACCCTTTCAGTACTTTCTGTTGGTAATGAGAGTTCAATATGCCAAGTTTGGTTCAATTCCACTGTTTCAGGAGTTCAGGATGCTCTTTGATTGTGTCTTAACTATAAATTCCAGAAACTGTAATTCCCAAATGTCAAGGTCTATTTTCCCCAAACTCCATTTGTGTTCACATTTGGGCATATTGAGTATTCATGCCAAGTTTGGTCCTGATCCAACAGTGTTTCAGTCCACAGTGCTCTCTGGATATAGGTGAACTACAACTCCAAAACCCAAGGTCAATGCCCACCAAACTCTTATAGTATTTTTTCTTGGTTATGGGAGTTCTGTGTGGGAAGTTTGTGTCTTTCTGCCATTCTTGCCAGGATAACTATGTTGTGTTCATCGAAACAGGTCCAGGTTTCACACTGAGTGTATAAATACATTTAAAAACATATTAACTATATGTATTACTGTGATAGAGTGTCATTTTGGTTGGTGGTGTGCCCCAGGATTTTGTAAATGTAAAAAATGGGCTGCGGCTCAAAAAATGTTGAAAAACACTGCTCTAGAGTAATAAACAGCTAAAATCACTAAAATGACGGGGAAAGTGAGCCTGGGGAGCCAATAGAAAACAGGTGTTTCAGCACCCCCAGAGCGAAAACAGATATCTGCCCTCCCAATTTTGGGAGGCTCCCAAAACAGATTGGGGCCCTCACTGAAAGCAAGAACATGATACAGGTGAAGGTTTACCCCAATTGCACAAGCCTACTATCCAGGTGTGTTCCTGCTTTCTATCAGAATGGGTTTGCAATGCCAGAATACACTTTGAGAACATCCTGTGGCAATCTCCTTAATGCTGCTTACCAATTGCATGATTGATGCAGCATACCCCTTTTCTTATTGAGATAATGAGATATACCATATTCACAATTGAGACTAAATCTCAGTTTCACCCAGGAGGTTTCTTGCTTAAGAACGTGAGCAGTTCCTGACGGTGGCCATACAACGGCTTCAATCTGATTGTGTAATAACAATTCCAAAGAATTTGCCAGTCTAATGTTTCATGGTGGGAATCACATAATTGATAGCAAGGCCTGTTCATAAATATCATAGTCTCAAGGCAGATGGGGGTCAGAGTTTAAAGGAATCCATTTCACACTTTTGTAAAATATTAGGTTTGGCTAACGGACTGTTTTCTAAAAATATCCCCTGCTGTGCTTCATTTTTGCAATTTGAATGATTAGAACAGTGTTTCTCAACCTTCCTAATGCGGCGACCCCTTAATACAGTTCCTCATGTTGTGGAGACCCCCTTAACCATAGCATTATTTTCATTGCTACTTCAAAACTATAATATTTGTGGTGGTGGGGGGGGGGTTGATTTTGTCATTTGGAAATTGTAGTTGCTGGGATTTATAGTTCACCTACAATCAAAGAGCATTCTGAATTCACCAACAATTGAATTGAACCGAACTTGGTACACAAAACTCCCATGACCAACAACAAATACTGAAAGAGTTTGGTGGGCATTGACGTTCAGTTTGGGAGTTGTAGTTCACCTACATCCAGAGAGCACTATGGACTCAACAATGATGCATCTGGACCACACTTGACACAAATCCTCAATATACCCAAATGTGAACACTAGTGGAGTTTGGGGAAAATAGATCTTGACATTTGGGAGTTGTAATTGCTGGGATTTATAGTTTACCTACAATCAAAGAGCCCCTTGCATCCCACCAATGATAAAATTGGGTCAAACTTCCTACACAGAACCCTCATGCCTTGAAGGAACTAGCTTGCGTGAGCCTCCATCCCACCTCACACACTCTCCCTCCCCCACACATGTGCGTCATGCTGCCATGCGCCAAGCATGCCTGCTCTCTCCTCCCCACTTGGAGCCTCAGAAACAGCTCTCCCCTTGGCAGGGAGGCCTGCCAATCACAGCAGAGGAGAGCTTTAGGTGGGAACATTCGCAGTCTGTTTCCAAAAAGAAAGAGAAGGACAAGCAGAGAGATCTTCAACCTTCTCTGCCAACGGGCTTCCTAAGACCATCAGAAATATATGTTTTCTGATGGTCTTTGGTGACCCCTCTGAAACCCTCTCGCGACCCCCCTGGGGGTCCCGACCCCCAGGTTGAGAAACACTGGATTAGAAGGACATTGAAATAAATATACTGGGGCCTATCCAGAGGGCAGAATACCATATATAGGGCAGGGGTGCTCACACTTTTTCAGCATGTGAGTTACTCTTAAAGCAACCAAGTCCAAAAGATCTACCTGCCCCCGCTGCCACGCGCTCCCGCCGCTGTGCGCTCTTGCCACCGCGCATGCTCTTGCTGCCGTTTTCCACCCGCGCAGCACTTCTTCTGCCTGTGGGGCATTGCAGGAAGGAGAAAGCACGAGGCGGGACATCCAGAGGGAGCGCTCCGCCCTGCCTGTCTCACCGGCAACGGAGTCTGCACAGCTGCTTCTGGATGAGAGAGAGGCAGGGTGCTCCCTCCAGAGGCCCACCTCGTGCTTCCTTCTTCCTGCAATGCCCTCGCAGGCGAAAGAAGCACCGTGAGAGCGGAAGCCAGCAGCAGGAGCGTGTGCGCCCAGGGTGTCGCGGCGCATGGCAGGAGCGCCCCATCTGGCTGGTGAGGCCCGAAGATCACCTGGAAGAGGGCCGAAGATCTACTAGTAGCTCCCGAGCTACCTAATGAGCACCCCTCCTATAGGGTATATTTCAGAGGAAGGAACTGGCAAAACCACCTCTGGATTGTCTTGGCCAAAGAAAACCTTATGAAATTCATGGGGTCAGCATAAGTCAACGGGTGTCTTGAAAGTAGACTTGTGTGCCGATTTGTTTTCTTCCGTTTTCTTCAGTACCTTTGGGAGCCTGTAATGGTAAAGCCCTCCCGGTACAAAAACCTGTCCACAATGAAAACAAGCAGGAGCCAATCTTGGCCCCTCCTCTGCTTTTCGGCATCACAGTTTACTCTTTTTTAAAATTAATCTCAGCAAACGAAAAGAAAAGCCTCATTCCCTGAAAACTACAACAGCTACTTCTCCTCTAGAGTAGAAAGTAGAAGCAGCTGTAAAGAAGCATTAAACCCAAAGCAGAAAGGAGATTGGAGCATGCCAGGAAAAAAGAGGGTAAAGTAATTGCTCTTCCTTATCTGAAAGTGGGGAAGCCTCCCTTTATGTGCCTCGGAAAGAGTGTGTGGCGTGGTGCAAGCCCACAAGAGAAAGCATGCACACCTTGCCTACAGCGCCTCTCCTCTAGAGTAGAAACAGCTTTAAGAAGCCTCCTTTAAAAGCCTTGGAAGGGGTGCATGACGTGGTGCAGGCCCGGGAGAGAAAGTGTGCGCACCTGTTGCATGACAGCCCGTTTGGCCTGTGATTGTGCTTGATGTTCATGTTGATGTTCATTATGGAAATGGGGATAATGTTCCTGATAATGGGCCTGGGGGTGAGGGTGGGTTTGCTTGGACCTGAGCTAAGTTCAGAAGAGAGGCCTGAGCTATCTCAGGAACAGGCATGTAGCCGGGGGGGGGGGGCTCTGTGGGCTTCAGCCCCCCAAATTCTCAGGTGGTCTGCGATAAGGCCTTACTGGTACATTATATAAACTGTTAGGTGTATTTTTATAATGATCTGATCACCATGCTCAATATATCCCATATGCATGGGGGTATTGGGATAACAATACAAAAGGTTTGCTAGGGTAGGCCCTTCCCCACTCAGATTCAGCCCCTCCCCTCAAACTCAGGCCCTCCCGAATCAAAATCCTGGCTACGGCCCTGCTCAGGAAGATTCACAAGGCCACATTCCTGAGAGAGGCCCTTCACCACTTTTCTCAGAGCAATTCATTATTTATTTATTTATTTGCTATGCTTCTATACCGCCTCTCTCAGCCCGAAGGCGACTCGAGGCGGTGAACAAGCGGCAGCAAGTACCCACATACAACACATCATAATAAGATAAAAACAATCATATAAAACCATATAAATTAACAATTAAAACTACGAAATACAAATCTCAGCTCCACAATCTTAAAACCAGTTTCCGTTTTGTCGTCATACTAATCCTTTGATCTTGATTAATTAAAGTTCCTATGTGAATGCTTGCTCGAACAGCCAAGTCTTGACTTTCTTACGAAATGTCAGGAGGGAGGGGCCCGATCTGATGTCACTAGGAAGGGAGTTCCAAAGCCGAGGAGCTACCACTGAGAAGGCCCTGTCTCTCGTCCCCGCCAGACGCGCCTGCAAAGCAGGCGGGACCAAGAGCAGGGCCTCTCCGGATGATCTTAAGCATCTTGATGGCTCATAGGGAGAGATGCGTTCGGACAAGTAAGTTGGACCACAACTGTTTAGAGCTTTAAAGGCCAAAACCAGCACTTTGAATTGTGCCCGGTAGCAAACTGGTAGCCAGTGGAACTGGCATAACAGGGGAGTTGTACGCTCCCTGAGTACCGCTCCTGTTATCAGCCTGGCTGCTGTCTGTTGAACCAATTTAAGCTTCCGAGCAGTCTTCAAAGGCAGCCCCATGTAGAGAGCATTGCAGTAATCTATACGGGATGTAACAACTGTCTGACCATGATTTTTCAGGTGCAGGAGTTAATGAGTAAACAGAGTCAAAGCCTCCAGAGACTGAGGCGATCGGTTCGGCTACAGAAAAAGAGAGGTAACAAACCTTTATCTAGTGGGAAGGTCAAGAAGAATGCTTTTCTTTCAGTTTTGGGATCTGTAAAAGCTTTATAATGATTCATGGGAGAAAGGTGCCTCAGTCAGGTTAATGTTGTTATTTTATCACGGTCTTGCTTTCAAGTGCTCTGAGTTTCATGTACTAGGTTTTTGCCAAGCTCAAGATTTGTCTATGAGATTTTCCTGCTGTCTTGTTTCATTGGTTCAAGTGCCTAGTTTCCCAGATTTTTATGTACTTGTTTTCCTTTTAAAGCTCATAGACTATTTCTCATTGGCCTTCCTCTGTCCATGATCCAGAAACTTAAGCTGGTGCAGAACGCTGCAGCGCGCATGTTGGCAGGCTCTCCAACACACTGCCACTTTACGCCCATTCTGCGCAAACTGCACTGGCTTCCTATAGAATTCCGGATCACCTTCAAAGTGTTTGTGTTGACCTTTAAGGCCTTAAATGGTCTGGGGCCAGTGTACCTAAGGGACTGCCTTTCCCTATATTGTCCCCCCCAGACCACTATGTTCAGAGACACAAAACCACTTGGAGATCTCGAGTTGCCGAAGTTACCACCTGACTGCAACTAGGAGGAGAGCATTCCGCGTTATTGCGCCAACTCTGTGGAATGCTGTCCCGTCTGAGGTTTGCACTGTGCCCAGCTTGCTGGCCTTTAGAAAGGCCTGCAAGACGCTGCTATTTAAGCAAGTGTTTGATTGTTGACTGTAAGCAATACACAAGAGGGGACCGTACTCAACTAAGCTAAATAAACACACTAGAACAGTATATAGTGGCTATTAGTCAATCAATATAATCAAAAGTATTGGCTGTACCATATAGGAGTCATATACAGGATCCCATACACGAGGGACTCGGAGCAACACAAAAAGAACTCCTTAAATTTAAAGCTGCGTCCTCGTCCAGGACTGAAGATTTCCTTGCCCGGGTACACACTGCTGCATTGAGCGCAGTGCCCACATGGGTGGGTTTTAGCTGTCAATGAGCTTTTCTTCAACGGAGTTCTGATGTTGGTATGCACCAACAAATCACGGAGATTTTTAGTGCCTTTATGTGCCACCATGGGGGGCTGGGATAAACCGGGAATTTAAGTTCTTTTCATGTTGCTCCGAGTCCCTCGTGTATGGGATCCGGTGTGATTGTGGATTACTGTACATAGGTGAAAGCTCCAGAATGCTTAAAACCCGTTTTTGCGAACATAAATCTAGGGTTCGCCATTCCTCTGAGGACTCACCTTTTTATGTCCATTGCAAGAAGTTCTCTCATAGCCCAGAATCATTAAAGTTTTTTGGCATAGAAAAAGTAACTCCTCCTCCCCATGGAGACCTGCTTACAGCTTTAATTCGGGCTGAAACAAGAACCATCATTGCCTATAGAACTGAGACTCCTTTTGGTTTGAATGAAAGGTTAGGAGTAACAGCCTTACTTATGTGAATCGCATTCAGGTGCTTACCTTTTCCTCTATAACTAGATAGCTCAGCCTGCAGAATTTGCTCTTGCCATTAGACGCCTTGCGCCTGCATCATTGAGCCCTTGAATCTGGGTAAATATGTTTACTCTATGCTCTCATTAGCACTATATTTGTAGGATTATTGTGTATTACAGAACTGTATGTCCCTTTTTATTTGTATATTCCAGATTGTATATGCCTGCCGCCTGAAATGTATACTACCTTGTATTTACTGATTACCACATGGCCTTGAGAAAGACCGGAAGGTCGAAACGAGATGCGGGACTCCCAAGGGTAAACACTCCCTCGTCGGCCCTTGCATTGTGGTGTCCTCTTGATCGTGGTTGCTCCCGCCTGGATTTCCTGGAGCCCGCGATTCGGCAGCGGCTTTTCACAATCACAGCCGCAACCGCTCTTGTTCGCATTCCACAGAGCGGCTTCACATTGTGCTGCGGCTTCTCAGCCACTCCTTAAAACCCCTGTGAACTTGCCCTCCGAGGGTCCCCTACTTCTCTTGATATACCCCATTTGTGCAAACCACCGACCAGACTCGTTATTGGAACTGAACTCTATTATAGAAGTTTATTTTGATTACCTTCATTCCTTGAGCCTGAGCTCCGTGTGTTTGATGGGGGGGATATTTTCCTCCTTTGGGGAGTGTGCTGTATGTGGTGTTGTTGCCTGTACCTATGCATACATTCATGTTGTCCTCATTATATGTATGATTCTTAAATGTATATGACTCCTATATGGTACAGCCAATACTTTTGATTATATTGATTGACTAATAGCCACTATATACTGTTCTACTGTGTTTATTTAGTTTGATTGTTGACCTCACGGGCACTCCACTGCAATCTATGCAGACTTACGCGACCTGCCTGGTCGGATAATGTGAATGTGATGAGTTTAGATACGTATTGTTATATCCTATTTTAATGGTATTTAGGTTTTAGGTGTTGTTTTTAATACATGTTTTAATCTGTATTTACTTGTTTTCTAGTGTTGTAAGTCACCCTGAGCCGCACGGGAGTGGCGACAGACAAGTGGAAACAAATAAAATAAATAAATAAATAAATATTGGAACTTTACTGTTTTTGTTATTTTTTACTGCTTTATTTACATATAATCTTCAATATACTGATCGCTGATTTTACCAAAGTGGTGTGGTGTGGTGTTTAAGGTCAGAGATGTTCCTGCTCTGGTGCATGACAGCGCCTGCCTGTAGTGCATCTCTTCTAAAGTAGAAACCACTTAAATGCCTAAAATGATGGAAAAGGGGATATGGGAAGTCCTGCCCCTTAATGGGCTGGATAGAAAATGAATCTTTCGGCATCCCAGAGCGAAAACAGATATTTCCCCTCCCGAATTCGAGAGGCTCCCGAAAACGGATTGGGGCTCCTCCCAAAAAATGGGACAAGGAAATGGATCATGGTTTACCCAGAATACACAAGCCTACTTCAAAGTACACACCCAAACACATGCAGCTACCAATACACACAGCAGATGTTGCACTGAAAAGTGTACATTTTTTTCTGAAGAAAATATCTCCTTGTTTATTTTTAAGATTGTGTATGGTTTGTGAGAAAACTACCAAATACATATGAGCACATGGGCAACATTTTCAAAGGGGCATATCTGATCCCCCCCCCTCTTTTAAAAAAAAGATAATTCCAAACAGGGTGTTACTAAAGAAATTATCCGAGAATTATTGTGCCAGTAATTCATTTTTTTCCACCAAATCACAAATGCATGTCAATATCAAAGTAAAAAATTAATTTCCCAACTGGTTTGAGTCTCCCTGAATCAAAAGAAGTCATTTTCTTTGGAGCTCAGATTTAACAGAGTATCGTTTCAAAGACAAAAAACACATAAGAAGCCAGCATTGAGGTGATGAGAATAGCAGGAAAGGCAGTGTCTCACAGTAATAAATGAGGCCATAAAACGGAGTTACTGTTCAGACTGGTGAGTTATACAAGGAGACATGGAGGTTATAAAACTCAACAGCATTAATTGACAAAGCAACAGGAGGGCTATGGACTCCACTTGAAAAATTATTCTTGTCAGAGTATTTGTATTTTTCCTAGCAGGACAGTGTTGGCATGTTATGTTATGAACTTATTGCTATGAAACAGGAGTAAGTACTCTGGATGCTCAACAAAACATTATTTATTCCTTTAGGAAACTCACTCAAAGATAGTACAGGAGAATAACAGAATTATGGAATCATAGAGTTGGAAGAGACCTCAAAGGCCATCCAGTCCTATCCACTGTCTTGTAGGAACACAGTCAGTAGTCCCTAAACTTTTAAATATTTTGAAATTATAGTTTTTATCCTTCTTTTCTCTCAAAACAACTTACAATACGATATGATCACCATACCCATGGTGAATATGCCCCCAGATTTCATGTGGATATGTGAAACCAAAGGACATCCAGCCCAAGAATACCATGGAGTCACATTGGAGGACCTAGAAAATATCTAGAGAAGTCCTAGACATCTTGAATCTCTTTTGAAAGAAAAGTGAGAGGGATAAAATCAAATGTTTTGTCAAACATGAATGAATGAAATAGAATCATAGAATCATAGAGTTGGAAAAGACATTGTGGGCCATCCAGTCCAACCCTCTGCCAAGAAGCAGGAAAATTGCATTCAAAGCACTCCTGACAGATGGCCAAAGAAGCCTCCAAAGAAGGAGCCTCCATCACACTTTGGGGCAGAGAGTTCCACTGCTGAACAGCTCTGACAGTTAGGAAGTTCTTCCTCATGTTCAAGTGGCCCCATCAGCTGAAGCTTTTCAGAGCTTTTTCACAAACAAGATCTCATTACTCCACCGTGATCTCCCTGCCATGGTTGTTACAGTGAGTGAACTCGAGACTCCGTGGCTACTCAGCGGGCCTACCTTCGACCAGTTCCAGCTGCTGGACGTAGGGGCGGTCGATAAGATCATAGCTGCAGTTAGACCAACAACATGCTCCCTCGACCCGTGCCCTTCCTGGTTAGTTAGATCTTGCTGGGAGGGGTTGCATGGAGCTCTGTTGAAGATAATAAACAGCTCCCTTGAGAGCTCCAAGAGGCGATGGTAAGTCCACTGCTGAAGAAACCGGGTCTAGATGGCTCGGTTCCCTCCAATTACTACCGAGTCTCGAACTTACCATTTCTGGGCAAGGTAATTGAGATGGCAGCAGTGGGACGGCTGTAGCAGTTCTTAAATGACTCAGCCGGATTAGATCCCTTCAAGTCCAGTTTCCGTATTGGGCACGGGACAGAGACCGTGCTGGTCTTCATCACAGATCAGCTTAGAACATAAGAACATAAGAAGAGCCATGCTGAATCGGGCCTCAGCCCATCTAGTCCAGCATTCTGTGTCACACAGTGGCCCACTAGTTGTACACAGGGATCTCTAGCAGAAAGGAGGGCAAAATCCTCACCTGCTCCCGACCCCCACAACCAGTACCCAAAATCCTGCCTGCCTCCATCAACACAGAGGTGGCACTTGGATGTCCATTTCAGTAGCTACTGATTCCCTTGGTATCCATGAATCTGTCTAATCCTGCCTTGAAGCTGTCCAGGCTGACCGCTGTCACAACCTCCTCTGGAAGTGAGTTCCATAACCCAATGACCCTCTGGGTGAAGAAATATTTCCCTTTATTAGTCCTAACTTTCCTACCTTGGAGCTTTAGGGAGTGCCCCCTAGTCCTAGTGTTGTGTGACAGAGAAAATATTTTTTCTCTATTCTAGCTTTGCTGCCAGTTGGACCAAGGTGGGTCAGTGCTGCTCGTGTTATTGGACCTCACAGCATCATTTGACACAGTAGATCATGCATTATTGATCCACCGTTTAGCCATGAAAGTATTGGTGTTAACCTTTAAGGCCTTGCATGGTCTGGGGCCAGTGCACTTGAAGGCCCGCCTCTCCCCGTATATTCCACAGAGATTGCTCCAGTCCGAGGACCAAAACCTTTGAGAAGTCCCATCAGTTAGAACCTGCCGCTTGTCATCTACGAGACAGCGTGCCTTCTCGGTAGCAGTGCCTAATTTATGGAATGCTTTGCAGGAGGAAGTCCGAGCAATAACAGACCTGCCCTCCTTTCGGAGGGCTTGCAAGACTAATCTCTTCCGGCAGGCGTTCAACCTTTAGAGGCTCTGCCTAACCCATATTTTTGGGCTAGTATAAATTGTTTCATTGTGTTGTTAAATTGCTTTTATTGTGTTTTAAATGTTGTTTTGATTATGTTTTATGCTTTGTTGTGAAGCACCCTGAGCCTGTTGGGAAGGATGGTATATAAGTTGAAATAATAAATAAATAAATAATAAGTGGAATCTCCTTTCATGTAGTTTGAAGCCATTGTTCAGCGTGGACACCAGTCATGCCGATATGGGCATCTTACTGTATATGCAGGCATGTAGCCAGGGGGGGGGGCTAAGGGGGCTTCAGCCCCCCCCCCGAAATTCTCAGGGTGGTCCGCGAAAAGGCCTTACTGGTACATTATTTAAACTGTTATGTTTATTTATATCATGATCTGATCACCATGCTCATTATATCCCACATTAATGGGGTTATTGGGATAACAATACAAAAGGTTTGCTAGGGTAGACCCTCTTCCACCCAGTCTCAGCCCCCCCCAAACCAATCTCAGCCCCGAATCAAAATCCTGGCTACGGCCTTGTGTATATGTATTAATCATACTGCATTAAAACAAAACAAGTAAAGCCATATTTATTACAAAAGTTTAAAGAGCATTCAGCGATCAATCCAATGAAAACATGATTTTTAAAACAATACTAAGTTTACCTCTGGGGCAACATGAGCAAAAAACAATGTGAAGGCACATAACAACAAACCAATTGGCTATGCCCTTTGGCAGCACTCTACCCTTTCCCTCTCCACTGGTTCGTTCTCTCTCTCTCTCTCTCTCTCTCTCTCTCTCTCTCTCTCTCTCTCTCTTTTTCTAGAGATGTTTTGGGTCCTTCAAATACTGTGGTTCTTCAGCTTCTTGATGCACATCCTGTGGAGAGTGCTACAGCTTAGTCTACACAAGGATTAGTGGTTGAATTATGTGTCTGAGAATCTGTATATAAAAGTCAATGTGGCCAATTGAAACATTCACACCTACTTCAAACAGACAAGAGGTCTTTCTCCCACCCTGGACATTCCAGAGATATATAAACCTCAGTTGCCTATTTTCCAATAGACCTCACAATCTCTGAAACGCCAGGAGAGAATGCTTCTGGAACATGGCCAAACAGCCTGGAAAACTCACAACAACCCAGTTATTTTGGTCATGAAAGCCTTTGACAATACAAAGTCAAAGTCTACGGGCAGACAAGAATCTAAAAGGCCTTAAAATCCAAAAAGAGGAGTACAAACTGCAAACATTCGCCGACGATATTGTGTGTATCATAGAAGAACCAATTGAGTGGATGCAAATCTGGCTAGATAAGATAAAACTTTATGGTGCTGTGGCGGGTTTGAAAATTAACTATGCAAAATCTAAAATACTTACAAAAAATCTAAAGAAAGAAAAGATGGAAAAACTACAGATGATTACTAATATACAAGTATCGTCCAAGGTACAATATCTACGTATACAACTAACATAAAAAACAATCAATTACTAAAAAACAATTATGAGGCAACCTGGAAGGTTATAAAAAAGAAACTTGAAAGCTGGAAATATCTAAAACTGAACCTGCTAGGGAAGATAGCTGTGGTGAAGATGGACATTTTACCAAGAATGATGTTTTTATTTCAGTCCATTCCAATTTTGAGGACCAACTATAATTTTAAGATCTGGAAAAAAGATATTTTAAAATTTATTTGGGAAGGGAAGAGGACAAGAGTAAAATACAAAATACTTACGGACAAAAGGGAAAGAGGGGGCTTGGCTTTACCAAATTTACAACTGTATTACGAGGCAGCAGCCTTAAGTTGGATAAAAGACTGCGCCTCATTAAAGAAAAGAAGAGTATTACATCTAGAAGGCTACAACACAAGTAGAGGCTGGCATGCATACCTTTGGTATGGAAAAGCGAAAATTGAAAGAAGCTTTACTAATCACTTTGTGATGGCGGCCCTGATTAAGATCTGGGAAAAATATAAAACAAGATTCTATATAAAAATTCCCATGTGGGTCTCTTCCCTAGAAGCCCAACATAAAAAAGAAATACCGATGTCAAAATGGTATACATATAAAACATTGTTAGAAAGAACGGATAAAAATTGAACTTTGAAATCTTTAGAAGATCTAAGAAGCTCAGGACTGGAAATTTCATGGTTTCAATACATACAGATACAAGATTATTTTAAAATGGACTGTAAAAATGGCTTTAGCACAGAAGAAACATGTTGGGAGAGTGTACTAAAACAAGAGAAAACATATAAGGATTTTGTATAATAAATTACTTGAGTGGGATACGGAGATGGAGCTAATAAAGCAAGTAATGATTGAATGGGCTCAAGATTTTGGGCATACGATACTGCTACAAGAATGGGAATCAGTTTGGAAAAACAGTATTAATTTTTTTAAAAATAAAGTTTATTGAGTTAAAAAGAAGATAGATACATACGTACAATTGACATTGGACAGATAGGGTGTTGGGCAGGGGT
Organism: Anolis apletophallus; assembly: GCA_030556195.1. Taxonomy (NCBI): domain Eukaryota; kingdom Metazoa; phylum Chordata; class Lepidosauria; order Squamata; family Anolidae; genus Anolis; species Anolis apletophallus. Next base: position 157,030,003 of record JARBWK010000004.1, read on the forward strand.
GGTATAGGGGGTGGGGGGGGGAATGGGGATATGGGGAGGGAGGGTAGACATATCAGGTAACATATAACAGTTTAAAAACAAACCATACAAACAGGTTGACTTCACCCAAAGAAATATCCGCTTAGTATTGTGTCTTGGAGTCTTTTTCTATATTTTCACTTCTTCATACCCAAAATCCCTTTAAATTAATATTTTCTTTCTTATTAATGTATTCAACAAAAGGCTTCCATACTTTCGAGAAGTAAGCTATTAAGTTTCCTCTCAAAATTTGTGTTAAACGATCCATTTCTGCAATTTCTAATATTTTATATAGGATTTCCTTTTCCTCGGGGATTTCTCTTCTCTTCCAATATCTGGCTGCTACAATTCTGGCTGCCACATTTATGTACCACACAAGCTTCTCTGGTTCTTTTTTCATTTGCTTTGGATCTGTAATATCCAAAAGAAATATTTCTGGCTTTAAATCTAGCTTAATCTGTAAAATCTCATAAATCAAATTTTGAACTTTCTTCCAATATTTAACCATCACCCCACACGACCACCACTGATGAAAGAAAGTTCCCCTATCTTTCTGGCACTTCCAACATTGATCCATATTATTCTTATAGCTTTTAGCAAGTTGGGTCGGTGTTATGTACCATCTATATACAATTTTCATCTGATTTTCCTTTAGAGCAGGGGTGCTCACACTTTTTCAGCATGGGAGCTACTGATTAAAAAACCAAGTCCCAAAGATCACCTACCCAGAAATATAAAATGTATAACTATTTTCTTATTTATTTATTTATATTTATTATTCATTTTTATGTACCGCTCCTTCCAGCAGGCTCGGGGCAGTTTACATAAAATGAAGTTGCAAAACATCAACATTTCAATTTAATAACAACAATATAAAACAGAGCATAAAATACATTCAACCACCCCATTTCTCCCACACTGCCATATTACCACACATATTATCAACCAGAAAGTAAGAAAAGAGGCTTTTGAACTGCAAGGCCATTTAATACTCAGCAAGGTAAACAAAGGGGCATGCAAAAATACATCCAACCACCCCATTTCTCCCACACTGCCATATTACCACATATTATCAGCCAGAAAGTAAGAAGAGGCTTTTGAACTGCAAGGCCATTTAATACTCAGCAAGGTAAACAAAGGGGCATGCAAAAATACATCCAACCACCCCATTTCTCCCACACTGCCATATTACCACACATATTATCAGCCAGAAAGTAAGAAGAGAGGCTTTTGAACTGCAAGGCCATTTAATACTCAGCAAGGTAAACAAAGGGGCATGCAAAAATACATCCAACCACCCCATTTCTCCCACACTGCCATATTACCACACATATTATCAGCCAGAAAGTAAGAAGAGAGGCTTTTGAACTGCAAGGCCATTTAATACTCAGCAAGGTAAACAAAGGGGCATGCAAAAATACATCCAACCACCCCATTTCTCCCACACTGCCATATTACCACACATATTATCAGCCAGAAAGTAAGAAGAGAGGCTGTTGAACTGCAAGGCCATTTAATACTCAGCAAGGTAAACAAAGGGGCATGCAAAAATACATCCAACCACCCCATTTCTCCCACACTGCCATATTACCACACATATTATCAGCCAGAAAGTAAGAAGAGAGCTGTTGAACTGCAAGGCCATTTAATACTCAGCAAGGTAAACAAAGGGGCATGCAAAAATACAGCCAACCACCCCATTTCTCCCACATTTCTATATTCCCCAACATATATTTCTCAAGGAACAAAGCAAGCAGAGAGGCTTTGGACCTAAAAGGCCATTTTTAAAAATAAAAGGAAACAAAGAGACATGCCACAGTACAATCAAGCACCCACCCAATTTCTCCCACATTTCCATATTCCCCAGCATCTATTTCCTTTATTTCTCAAGGAACAAAGCAAGCAGAGAGGCTTTGGAGCTAAAAGGCTATTTTTAAACATTAAAAATAAACAAAGAGATATGCCACAGAACAAGCAAGCACCCACCCCAAAGTAAAAAGACCGACCTTTGATTTAAGGAAATGACCCCAAAGCGTCCTTCTTCTCCTCCGTCGTTGCTCCTCTTTCCATGCCGCCAGCATACGTGCTGCCTCCAAGAGCTCACGAGAAATCCGAGAGGCAGAATGGGCGCTTCTGCGCATGCGCACGGGGCCAGCCATGCATCGCATCGTCCAGTCCTGCCCCCTTTGGTCTCCTACGACTCTGAGTGGCTGGAGCAGGACGGAGGGAGGAGGAGGAATCCAAAAGAGGGGGCCCATTCTGCCTCTTGGACTCTGGAGCTTTTGGAGGTGGCGCGCGAGCAGAGAGCGGGGAGGAACAACGACGGAGGACTTCTTTGCAGCGTGTAGGGGCACGTGAAGAGGACCAACAGCAAAAAACCTGGTCAGGGGCCTGAAGATCACCAGGATGAGGCCTGAAGATCACCCTGGTGATCCCGATCACCATTCTGAGCACCCCTGCTTTAGAGTATATGCGTAGTTTTGCTTCCATGTGCATCTCCAGAGCCTCTCCCAACTTTCTTGAGGGATACTGTACCCTATATTATCCTTCCACTTTTCCATAACTTCCTTTATAGGTTGTTTTTCATGCCTCTTCATCAGTATCAGTTTATATAATTTACTCACTCTTTTCCTTCCTAATTGTAATAAAACTTTCTCGAATGGTGTATAATTTTCTTCCCATCCAACCTTTTTATCTAAATTATATTTTTTTCCTAGTTGGATGTATTGGAGCCAGCTCAGTTTAAATTCCCTTAGTTCATCCTGATTCTTCAGATAAAATGTATTTTGATCTTTCTTTAGAAGTTCCTTATATGTTGGCCACTTTTCCCTTTTTATTTTTATGATTTGAAATGCCTCTAATGGGGAGGCCCATTGTGGGGTCTTCTTATAGATTATATCTTTATATTTGTTCCAGATTTTTAATAGGGGGGCTTTTATTATATGGTTTATAAATCCTTTATCTTGCTTGTATCTATCATATAGTAAATATCCATGCCACCCATATTTATTTTCCCAGCCTTCCACATTTAGTAATTTCTTGTCCTTCAATAACATCCACTCTTTTATATTGTCCAGGCAGTTCGCCTCATAGTATGTCAGGAGGTCCGGGAGCCCAAAGCCTCCGTTCTGCGGGAGGTCCAATAGATATTTCTGCCTTATTCTTGGTTTTTTCCCTGACCAAATAAAATCTGCTAACTCCGTTTGCCATCTTTTGAGTAGGGATTGATTTTTTAAGATAGGTAATGTTTGGAGCAAAAAATTTATTTTAGGGAATATCTTCATTTTAATTAGTGATATCTTCCCAAGTAGGGATAATTTTAATTTCTTCCAATTTTTCAAATCTTCTTTTATTACTTTCCAAGTTTTCTCGTAATTATTTTTCATTAATTGACAATTTTTGGCAGTCAAATTTATTCCTAAATACCTTACTTTCTTAACTATTGGAATGCCGAATTTCCTTTCTAACCCTTCTGCTTCTATTCTGTCTATATTTTTGACCAGTATTTGCGATTTATTTGGAAAAACAGTATTAAATTTTTGGGTTCAACCAATGCAGCAGAAAATTAGTACAAGATGTTTTATCGGTGGCATCTGACACCACAGAAGCTGGCCAAATATTATAAAAATGCCAACAACAAATGTTGGAAATGTAAAAGCCAGATTGGGTCATTTTTTCATTGCTGGTGGACATGCGGTAAAATTCAAAAATATTTGGAAGTCCATTCACATCCATGTACAGAAAATACTGGAGGACAATATAGAGTTAAAACCAGAATATTATTTATTTAATTTAAAGGAAGCGGGACTGGCCAAGAACAAAGATAAATTAATGTATTTCATAGCAGCAGCAGCCAGGGTAGTGTTGGCTAAAAATTGGAAGAACGAAAAGGTTCTGTCACCAGAGGAGTGGATAGTTAAGCTGTGTGAATTAATGGATTCAGATGTACTGAATAGTAGAGTTAATGACCAAAATCTAAAGACTAGAACGGACTGGCAACCAGTTAAACTATACTTAAACTCATTAAATATAAAACACTAAGGCCACACGGCTGAAACCAGAATGACGTCAAGTGGACCTAATAAAAGGAAGGACCAAGGGGAGAAGAATTGCCCGGACAACCGAACTGGAAGATCTTTTCAACTCATTTCTATGTACTATGTCTTTTTCTCTTCATATTCTTTACCCCTTCCCTAACTCGCCCTGTTCCCCCTTCCCTGCTCCCTATCTTTACTTGCACTCCAAACTCTATATCTGATCCTTCACAACTTTATTTTATACTGTAAAAACAACTACAATAAGAAATATTGAACAAAAAAGTGTTTAAGACATGTGTTGGTTGGTCTGTTTGTACCACAAAGGTTACTCCATGGCTTGATGGGTCTGGACCAACCCTAGCACTTCTACCCTTCATTATCCAACTTACATTTTTTTTATCATAGTTCAATACATTTGTTATACATTGTTTATTTTACAGCAGATACATATTATTCCATACAAACTATCATACTTTAACTTTTGGCATCTACTGTTATTTTTCTGCTTATACATATTATCTATCCCTCACCACTGTGCTCCCCTCCCCGCCTCCCAAGCCACAGCTTTTACATATCATCTGTACAAAATTTCAAATCCTCTTGTGGAGGTGCCTTTCCCTCTTTCTTTTTAATCCTTTTTCTATAAATTTTCTCCATACATCATCAAAATCACTTTGTTTCCATTTACGTCTTTTAATTTTTAATATACATGTCAGCTTATTATTTATTGCCAATTTCCATACTTCCTTATACCACTCCTCTATTTGTATATTTATTTCTCTTTTCCAATTCCTTGCTATTGGCAAAGAAGGCTGAAGATCTCTCTGCCTGTCCTTCTCTTCCTTTTTTGAAAACAGACGGTGAATCTTCCCACCAAAAGCTTTCCTCCACTGTGATTGGCCGGCCTCTCAGCTGGCCTCTCAGCCAAAGAGAGAGCTGTTTCTCAGACTCCAAGTGGGGAGAGGAGAGCAGGCATGCTCAGTGCATGGCAGCATGGTGCGCATGTGCGGGCGAGGGAAAGCATGCGAAGCTGGAGGGAGGCTCGTGCCAGTGAGTCCCTTCAAGGCATTGGAGTTCTGTGTGGGAAGTTTGGCCCTGTTCTATCATTGGTGGGTTTCAGAACTATCTTTGATTGTAGATGAACTATAAATCCCTGCAACTACAACACCAAATGTCAAGGACTATTTTCCCAAACCCCACCAGTGTTCACATTTGGGCATATTGAGTATTCATGCCACGTTTGGTCCAGATCTATCATTGTTTGAGTCCACTGTGCTCTCTGGATGTAGGTGAACTACAACTCCAAAACTCAAGGTCAATGCCCACCAAACTGTTCCAGTATTTTCTGTTGGTCAAGGGAGTTCTGTGTGCCAAGTTTGGTTCAATTCCAACATTAGTAGAGTTCAGAATACTTTTTGATGGGAGGTTAACTCTAAATCCCAGCAACAGCAACTCCCAACTGACAAAATCAACTCACCCACCCACCCCACAACCCCACTAGTATTCAAATTTGGGTGTCTCGGGTATTTGTGCCCAATTTGGTCCAGTGAATGAAAATACATCCTGCATATCAGATATTTACATTACAATTTATAACAGTAGCAAAATTATAGTTATGAAGCAGAAACGAAAATAATGTTATGGTTGGGGGTCACCACAACATGAGGAACTGCATGGCTGGATTATCCATAAGGCCACCCTAGGCCATGGCCTAGGGCGGCAACCATGGGGGGGGGGCGGGTCCGGACCCCCCCAAAAATTTTTAAAATTCGATCTTTGGGCGCAGAAGCAGCCAAAGATCGCCCTTTTTTTCTCAGGCGGGCTGGCGTGGTGGCTTTAGGAGGGAGGGAGGAGCCCTCCCTCCTAAAGCTGCCATGCCGGCCTCAGAAGGGCGATTTCGGCTGCTTCTGAGGCCGGCGTGGTGGCTTTAGGAGGGAGGGAAGAGCTGTGGGGAGCCTCCCCACGGCTCCTCCCTCCCTCCCCCCTAAAGCCACCATGCCGGCCTCAGAAGCGGCCAAAGCTCACCCTTTTTTCTCAGACCGGCGCAAGGAGGAAGGGGTGGAGCCGTGGAGGGAAGCCCCGCCCTTGGGGCCACTGCCGCGCATGCGCTGCATCGGTTCCAGGGGTGGGGCTTTCCTTCCTCCTCGCACCGGTGAGGAGGAAGAGGCGGAGCCGGGGGCGGGGGTGAAGCCTTTGGCCTAGGGCGCCAAAAGGGCATAATCCGGGCCCGAGGAACTGTTTTAAGGAGTCTCGGCATTAGGAAGTTTGAGAAACACTGAGCTAGAGCCTCTTTGAAGATATCCAGCTACTCAAATGTATGGAGGAGAAAAAACCCTATTCTGTCATCAGCTAAAAGACTACTAGGGGTGTGTCTACACTGTTGAGTTAATATAGTTTGACATCATTGCCGCGTCTCAATGCTATGGAATCCTGGGAATTGCAGTTTTACAACGTCTTTAGTCTTCTCTGCCAAAGAAGGCTGGTGCTTCACTAAACTACAGATCCATGCCAACTCAAGGCTGGCAGGACAGTGGCTAGCTGAAGCCATCTTACATTGTGTTGAGCATTTTTGTCTTGGCTTTCCAAGTGAGGAAGTGAGCAAAATAATGCCATTTTTTTCTTCAAGCTTTTCTCCCAGGCAAGTCATTTCTCACGCACATCTGGGAGAATTCTCAGAAAATATAGAAGATGCTTTTTTATGAGTGTGCATCTTTTCATCAGCAACCATTTACTGTGTCTTGTTTCAAGATCAAAACTGTGTTTTTCATAAGGATTTTCCCTTGCAATGTTGTTTTGCGAGATACTTGATACTTTGTTAAACCAAATCTGTATTGCTTCCAGACTTTTTCAGTTAGCGGTCATCTCTGCAAAGCAGCTGATAATTTATCTTGCCTGCAAACCTTACTCATTAGAGCCCTCTTTCCCTGGTGTTCAGTGAAGGCATGCATGTACCTCTTTGCATTATTCTGACATGTGTGGCATAATTAGAGAGGAAGAGATTTTTTTATTTGGTATTCCTTTTTCATATATATAGCATGGCAACTGTACGAAAGAATCAACTAAAACCTTGACAAACTGGAGTTGAGATAAACAGGATTTGCTACAGCTCTACTTAAGACATGCAAAAAATAGTTGGAAACTAGGGTTCAAATCATGGCTGAGTGGGGACTCTGCCATGAAACCTTGGGCAAGTCACACTCTCGGCCTCAGAGGATGGCAATGGCAAACAGCTTCTGAACAAATCCTGCCAAGGAAATCCTGTCATGAGGTCACCTTAGGACGGAAACAACTTGACGGCATACAACAACACAGGCCCGGATTAACACCTTTTTGTGCCCTAGGCCACACTTTGGAATTACGCCCCTTTAAGCCAACCTCATCAACCCCCCCCCCCCCCAAAACACACACACACCACTGACCCACCCTGGGCTGGCTTTCGCCATGGTGCCTCCAGAGCAGAAGAGAAAGGTGAGTAGGCACCATCCTGCCACCTCCAAGGTCCCCATTCCCACCAGCTGGAAAGCTCCGCTGTGCTCTGAAGGTCTCCTTGGGAGGCTTGAGGAGAGCGCAGCGAGTGCAAACTCACTCCAAAGGCACGCATGAGAGAAAGAGAGCAAGAGAGAGAGAGCAAGAGAGAGTGCGAGAGAGCGTGAGAGAGCACACGAGAGAAAGAGAGATGTCTGCTTGGCGTGCGCTCCTGCAGAGTGAGGGAGGATTCAGGTTGGGGTTTGTGTGGCTTTTGTTCGGCTGCTCCTGAAGGCAGGAGAGCCAGACCCAGGCCTTGATCCTTCCCTCCCTCTTGCGGCTCCCTTTGGCCAAGCAGGCTGCCCCAATTCGGTCCGAGAGCGCAGGAGTGAGCCTGGGTTGGTGTGGTCTTGTGCTGGGGACCTGGGAGAGGTCCACCCAAGCAACGCCCTTTCTCTCCCCTCTTCCTCCCTCCCTCTCTTCCTTCTTTACTTTCTGTCTTTCCTCCTAGCTGCCTCCTACTCCTCCTTCTCCCCTCCCTCCCACCGCCCTCCCCTCCTCCCACTCTGCCGCTTGGCTCTGGCTGCAGGAATTTACAGTCTGCTGCCGGGGGAGCTGGGTGAGTCTCCATGGAGACGGCTTCCCTGGGAGCCAGGTGGTCAGGCCAGCCAGAGACCCGCGGGCAAATCAATGGATCAATGCGAGGGCCCCGCCACAGCCCAGAGAGCGAGAGACTTTGCCGGGAGAAGGAGCGAGGAGGGACATGAGAAAGGGGAAAAGAGGGGCACAGGCCAGTTTTTTATTTTAATTTTTTTGGTCCGTGATCTGCGCCCCTCTTCGGCATGCGCCCCTATGTTGGCCTTATGGGTAATCTGGCCATGCAACAACAACAACAAAATTGTTTATGAAATCCCAGTTTGGAAAAAGAACCGGAAAAGTCCTGATACTTCCAGATGTTTTTTTTTCTTTACTGGATAAGCTTCCGTCTGTCAACAATCTCTCTGACTTTAGCATTCTGTCCTGGTTTTTGCTTAGATGAGGTACAGTGAAGCCAAGTAAGTAGATTTGTGGGTCTAGTTTATATTTAGCTTTAATTTTTTTTGTGTTTCCCAGTGGATTGCCTGCCAAAACTTTTTAATTTTTTTGTACTCCCACCATTGGTGCAAGAATGTTCCAGGTTCCTTGTTGCATTTCCAACACTTGTTTGAAATGCTTTTATTGAATCTGGATAGCTTATCTGGGCATAAATGCCATCTGTATTGTAGTTTCAGCCAATTTTCCCTGACGTCCATTGCTGCGGTATACTTTAATCCCCCCCCCCATACTTCTTCCCACTGTCATAGGTGTATTGTGTGTTTCAAGTCCTTTGCCCACTTTATATGGCATTCCTTCACCTGCTCTTCTTCTGTAGACCATTTCAGCAACTGCTTGTATATTAGACTGATGTTCTTTTCTTTCTTTTCTATTAATCTATCCCAGTAATCTTTCCCCTCCGCGAAACCTAGTACCCGGTCTTTTTGATATATTTGATGTATTTGGTGATAGTTGAACCAGGATGTTTTTTGGTTTATTTGTCTCAGGTCCTCTATTGTTTTAATACTCCATTCGTCTTTATTTGTCTTTTCTAGTATTTGTTTATATGTTAGCCACATTTCAGCTGCTAATTCCTTCTTGTGGAAGGCCTCAATGGGGGATACCCACATCGGGGTCTTCCTGAAGGTTCTTTGTTTGTACTTCTCCCAAGTTTTTATCAGGGAGGCTCCAATTATATGGTGGCTGAAATTTTTTTCCACTGATTTTTTATTGTACCATAGGTACCCGTGCCAGCCAAAACGTAGGCCGTGGCCTTCTAATTGCAGCAAGTTTTGGTTCTTTAAAGTTATCCATCCTTTTATTGCTACCAGGTTGGCAGCTTCGTAATACAATTTAAAATCAGGGAGCCCCATGCCTCCCCTGTTTTTATCATCCATTAATAGCTTCATTTTTATTCTTGCTTTCTTATTTCTCCATATGAATTTGCTAATGGCGGAGTTCCCCTTTTTGAACAGAAACTCAATTCTCACAATTGGTAGTGTCTGGAATGGGTACAGTAGCCTGGGCAGAATGTTCATTTTTACCGTGGCTACTCTTCCTAGTAGGGAGATATTTTGGTATTTCCATTTCTCTAAGTCCTTTTGTATTTTTCCCCATAGTACGTCATAGTTATTCTTCAGTAATTGTGTATTATTTGGCGTGATGCTTACTCCTAGATTTCACCTTGCTGGCTATTTCAATTTCCGTCTTTGTTTGTAGTATGTGTTTTTCGGAATTGTTTAGGTGTTTACTTAGCATTTTTGTTTTTTGTTTATTTATTTTGAAACCTGCTAAGTTTCCAAATATCTCAAGCTTATTTAACCATTTGTTTGTGTTCTCTAATGGATTCTCAATAAAGCATACCACATCATCGGCGTATACCCTTAGCTTATATTGTTGTTGTGGTGAGATGCGGGTGCCCTTGAGCTGCTTGTCTTTGTTTACATCTACTATTAGTACTTCCATGATCATAATAAATAATAGGGGTGAGAGTGGGCATGCCTGCCTCACTCCCCTGTTGTTATTGGTTTTCTGTTTTCTTTTTCATTTATTATTAGTTTGCTGTTTGTTTTGAGTACAGTGCCTCTATTATGTTCTGGAAGTAGTACCCCATATCTACCTCTTTGATTAATGATTTTAGAAATTCCCAGCTAACCTTATCAAAGGCCTACTCCGCATCTACGAATAGAAGGCCTAGGTTTTTTTCCGTATGCTTTTCGTAATACTCCAAAATATCTATTACTATTCTGGTATTGTCTTTGATATGTCTGTGGGGTAAAAAACTGGATTGTTTGGGGGAGATCCATTGTATTAAAAAAATATTCTTTCTGCCATGATTATTGTGAATATTTTATAATCTGTATTTAAAAGCGAGATGGGTCTGTAATTCTTTGTTTGTGTAGTTGCTGTGTGTTCTTTGTGTATCAGGGTGATATTCGCTTCTTCCCAGGACTTAGGAATTCCTTTTTTTATCTCTTATGTCATTAAATATTGTTTTCAAGAGAGGTGTTAATTCATCCTTGTAAGTTTTATAGAAAATGGCTGTGAAGCCATCTGGCCCTGGGGATTTATTATTTTTGAGCTTGCCTATTCCCCTGTCTACTTTTACTAAACACAGGTGCCCGACTAACGTTGGGGAGAAAATGGAAGCAGAAGGACACTCCAGATGTGGAAGATTGGCTATGGAAAACCATGGACATTATTCAAATGGACATACTATCCCAGAAACTATATGAAAGGAAAGAGAAAACGGATTGGTCCAGCTTTAAGGAATATATGCAGAACAAAGGAATACGTTTTTTGATAAACATAAATGAAGTTTAACTATAATTATATAAAGATAACTTATTGTGCACTATAACTTTGATGGAGATATAGAATAATATAGGGGATCCTATAACCAACTAATGTAATGACAACCTTGAGAGGATATTGGGAAGTCTTTTTATATGTATCACTGTACCCCCGTCCCCACCTACCCCCGCTGTTTCTTTTCCTACTGCCCCCACCACCACACACCCCTTTATATCCTTGCCCCCCCTCCCTACCCCACTTTATGTCGTGGACAGATATTCTATCTTCTGTCACTGGACAAAACTCAATAAAGATATTATTTTTAAAAAACAATCTCTCTGACTTTTAAAATTTAGCCCAGATGTATTATATTAATGCATTAGGGAAATGATATGCTGCACAATAGGCATTCCTCTGCATATGTGGTTTTGTCTTCTGAAAAGCTTCTAGTGAAAGTTGACCATAGAATAATGCTGGAAGACCTAGAAATTCCTAGCGAGACGTTCTCTCAGATCAAATAAATAACAATTTCTGTATTTGTTGTTTTTTTAAACATTTTTATGTGATTTCAGCTCCACTAAAACAATGGAGTGCCAAGAACCAAATAAGGGACAGATGGGCTGAAGGCAAAATCAGAGGCTTTATTCTCAGTTGCCAAGGAGGATGTCAGTGGAGAAAGCACTCCAAAGTACTGACATACCGCCGCTGCAAATGACTGGGTTTATTTATTGTCCATTTGATAGAATGGTAGAGCAGCACAGAACAATTGGAAATTGCCATGTCAGTTCCTCAGTAGTCCTAAAGAGTGCCAGCTAGGATCTGCAGTCCTATTGGAGAAGGCATGAGTGCACTTCTGTCTCTGAGCCAATCAGAGGCGAGGTAGGAAAGTTAATACACTGTCATTCATGGATTTGAAGTCCTGTATCTGTTGTGAATCCTTCCCAGAAACTGGGTGGGATGCAGTTTGATGGGTCCAATGTCAATTTGACAAAGGAGGTGCTGACTGATGGACAAAAGGTGTTTAAGGTCCATTGGGAAAACTTTCATTGGGATTCTCTGCCCCTATTTCCAGGCCCGGATTAGCACCTTTTTGTGCCCTAGGCCACACTTTGGAATTACGCCCCCTTTAAGCCAACCTCTACCTCATCCCTCCCCCCCACACATCCTTTCATCCGCTCGTCCCCCTTAAGGCCCTGCATCCAGCTCTCCCAGTGTGGCCCCACTAGGTCCGCCACAGAAGTTTCCCTCTTGGCAGGCACTATGGATGCAGACATGGGGGAAGGAGCCTCCTCCCTGATGCCGGGGCTTGAGGCACTTGGCTCCTACCCGGTATCGGGGATTGCGCATGTGTTGTAGTCAGCAGCTATACCAATGCCGCGCTTCTCCTCGATACCGGGGCTTGTCGCATTGGGCTTCTCTCCTGTACTAGGGTTTGCGCATGTGCCATAGCCAGCAGTTGCGCTTCTCTCTCCAGTAAGGAGAAGTATCCTCCTTGTGTTGGAGGAGGAATACCAGCTTTCATGGTGCTAGGGCATGCGCAGACTGCGCCATAGAGTTTCCTGTACTTGCACTGAAGGAGCCAGCAAGTGGATGCTGTCAGCACCGAGGGAGTTAATTGTTCCTCCTGTTGACGTTGACGGCAGTGTCAAGAGCCCCTGCGCATATGCCGTTTGCGCAGCAATAGCAGAGGCAGGAGCTGGTATTCAGGAAGGGGCAGGGGCAGCACCGAAAAGTAGGACCTCTGGTATCCTTCCTTCCTCATCTCAAATCAATAAACAATAAGTGTTGGAAATGTGAGAAAGAAGTAGGAACATTCTACCACATGTGGTGGACGTGCCCAAAGGTGAATAAATTTTGGAAAGACATTCACGAAGGTTGTGAGAAAATATTGAAAACGAAAATAACAATGAAACCAGAATATTTCTTATTAGGAATCACAGATGAGGAACTGGATTTAGATCAAAATGAAGATATCTTATTCTCGTATTTGACAACAGCAGCAAGAATTGTCCACGCAAAGAAATGGAAATTAAAGGAAATGGCAACTATAGAAGAATGGATGATCAAGATGGAGGAGATAAAAGACATGGACAAACTAACTTATGCCCTAAAGACATCGCATGGAAGACCAATAAAGAACACGGACTGGGAATTATACGAAGTGTTTAGAAAAAACTATAAAGGAATAAATACATAAAGACTGTTCAAAGGACCCTAGAGCAAAAACAGGAAAAGAACAATTATAGGGGAGAAGCCCGCAGCCAAAAAAGCGAAAAGTTAAAAACATAAAAGACTAACGACGCCCGAGTGATAATTCAGAAGCCAGAGAACCCCCTACCCTTACCCACCTTCTCCTGACCATTCCTACCGTTCCCACTTTCCCCTTTTCCCCTCCCCATTTTGCCCAGCCCATACCTTATCCCCAATTCCCTTAGATAGTAGTTTTATGTTTGTAAGAAAAAATCAATAAAAATTAATTAATAAAAAAAAAGAGCCCCTGCGCATATGCCGTTTGCGCAGCAATAGCAGAGGCAGGAGCTGGTATTCAGGAAGGGGCAGGGGCAGCGCCGAAAAGTAGGACCTCCGGTATCCTTCCTTCCTCATCTCCATGCGCGTTGCGTTTTTATTTGTTTCAACATTTAATTAATTTTTTTGGTCCGTGATCTGCGCCCCCCTCAGCTTGCACCCCTAGGCCATGGCCTAGGTTGGCCTTATGGGTAATCCTGGCCTGCCTATTTCCAGAAAATATGGAGAATTGACCATAATGTGAAGGGGTGAGGAAAGGAGAAAAATCTGCAAACCTTTTTTAAAAAGCAAAATTTTTGGAGCAGCTTTAGTACAGATCTATGAAATCAGTACAAAAGAAAAGTGGCCAAGCAATATAGAGGATGGTTGAGATGGCAAATGTTATTAACAAGAGAGAGTGCACAAGCTAAGAGAGGAAGCCTATGAGCTGCCTATGAAGGGTGAGTTTCTACCGGATTTCTCCCTGTGGCTGAGTTAATTTTATGCAAACTACTTTTGCACTCAGAAACCAATTCGCAAACACTGAAGTAAGCTGAAAGCAAAGGGAAAAGTGAATGGGGAAAAGGAAGATAGTGAGTGTTTCATATGAACAGTGGGCATAATTGGGGCCAGACCCATCAGCATCTCCCAAGGAATTGCAGCCCTTGGTGTAAATGCTCACCCGGCTATGTATTAAAGACAAAAGGATGAACCACACCTTTGATTTTGAAGTTAAAATATCTCCTGACTTCCTGTAGGCTTCTCCCTGCCTCCACTCCAATCCCCAGTTCCTTCAAGCCCACCCATACACCCCAATTTAAGATTAAAGCTGGTGGGAAATGACAAATCCTTAAGGCGTAAAGCTTCAGTCTTGGCTAAATTGGTTGAGAAAATCAGGGGCGATTTATTGGGGATTAGCGGCTCACAGTGGAGGAATGTAAAGAGGTTTATTCGAGTGGACCTCACATTAATTTCAATTCAGATTTATGGCTGTTTAATTGCAGGCATACAAGAAAAAATGGAAAGAATGGGAGAGGGGAACATGGATGGGTTTTTTGTGCTCAATGGTGAGGACTGACACTCTTCCAGTTACATAGAGTGACGCTGTTGCCTTTGATGGAAAGGGCTGGATGGTGTGTCAGGGCAGTAGTAGCAACCCCATGTCTGTTCCTCTATAGCAGAGTTTTCCAAACATTTCATGTTGATCACACATGTTTTAGACAAGCATCATTTTGAAACACAGTAATCCAGTTTTCCTAGCAAACCAGAAGTTAAACCAACTCCTTATAAGAGATAAAGGTACATGAATACATTGTAATAATAAACTGTATGGGGACACAACATTCCTCATGAAAATCTGCCTTTTATATTTAAACTAGCTGAGGACCCGGCGGTGCCCGGGTTATTTGAGGAAGGCATTGTATGTCAAGCTTGGTTCCTATTAGATGTTTATGTGGCTTGCAGTGGTCTCAAGAACTTAGTGAAGGTACTGCGAGTCCCGGGGGCCTAGTCAGGAAAATCAAGTTAAGGATGCCTTGTTGTCAATTTTGGGTCTGGTCTGTGATGTATAGGGGCTACAGTGTTGTTTGGGAAGTGAATGAGGTGAAGGTACTTCATATCTCATTATGCGTGGGCCATCCTACCCTAAACCACACCAGGTTGTGAAGTGGGCCATTGGGCCCCTGTTTGCCAATTTTTGTCCTGATCCCTCACTGCTGTGGGCTGCAGTGTATGACTGACTGAGGCTTTTCCTTTTTCCTCTGAGTCACCTTAGAATGTTGGAATGTGGATGGCCATTCGGAGTCTGTTATGCAAACACGATTTCAGTGGCAGCCAATCCCCTCTGTCTGGGGCCATTTGGGCGTGGTATGTGATTTTTAGGGGCTACAGTGTTGTTTGGGAAGTGTATGAGGTGAATGTACTGCAAATCCCATCATTCGTGGCCCATCCTGCCCTAAACCACACCAGGTTGTGAAGTGGGCCATTGTTCCCTTGTTTGCCAAGTTTGGTCGTGATCTGTCATTGCTGTGGGCCGCAGTTGTTGACTGCCTGAGGCATTTCCTTTTCCCTCTGAGTCACCTTGGAATGGTTGGCCTATCGGAGTACGTTATGCAAATACCATTTCAGTGGCAACCAATCCCCTCTGTCTGGGGCCGTAGAATGTTGGAGTTCTGAGGCTGGCCAATCAGAGCCCGTTATGCAAATAATCCTACAGTGGCAGCCAATCGAAACACTTGCACATATTCCTCCCTCCACTCGGCCCGCAAACACTGACTTTTATTATATGTAATAGATAGATATGTATTAATAGTCGCCCTCTGCCATGCGTTGCTGTGGCCCAGTCTGGTGATCTGGAAAATAAAGTAATGAGAAAGTGTTAGTTTCTAATATATGCAATTTCTTTATGCTTATGAGTAAACAGTATTTCTTGCTGTTTCTTTGTCAGTGTTGATGTGGAGATTGCCTGGTTTGCCTACTCTGGAACGTGCAACATATAATTGTCCTTCTTTAGGGGTCCCTTTCAAATCTATGATACTATATCTCTGTGTATGTGAATCATATGAATCATATCTATGGCTGGATGGCTCTTTGTCAGGAGGGCTTTGATTATGTTTTCTTGCCCTGGTGAAGGGTAGGCCTGTGCCACATTGTCGTAAACAACCGATTTTCAGATGTTAATCGGGTGTTTTCCACTTTTGAACAGGTACCGAGCAGAGTCTAGTAAACCGGAAGTGGACCTGCCATATCGAGCTTTCCGTCGCCATTTTAGGAGAGAGCTTGAATGTCATTTCACCCGCTGTGGACATGGCTTCTCTTCCTGCCATGGAGGGAGGGAAAACCATGTCGACAGTGGGTTAAATGCCCACTGTGGACATGGCTTTCCTTCCTGCCTTGGAGGGAAGGAAAGCCTTGTCCACAGTGGGTTAAACTCCTTTAACATTCCGAATTTCGGAACTATATCTGAATGAATTCCGATCATAATGCTGTAAACTTCGGAGGTCTATCAGAAATGGGGTGCTAGCACCCTCTACATCTGAATTGAATTTTTTTAAAAAAATATTTTATTGGTTTTTGCATCTTTGGTGCACAATGAAATAGAATGGTGGTGTGAATAGATTTCACATTAAAGGTTAATAGGGGTTGGGGTTGTGTGGTTAATGGGTAGGGGTGTGAATTACAGAGAGGGGGGGTAACGGTAGGGGTAGGCGTAAACAGGAGGGTACAAAGCTGTGAATACAACTATATACATCATGACTTCCATTCTTCTCTATGTGGATATTTCTCTATTTATCCTTGCAGTCCTTCTTTTCATATATTCTTCTAGTAATGTCCAATCGGTTAATTTTCTTGGGGATCCCGTATTTCTTCTTAAGCAGTAAGTTAGTTTATCCATGTCCTTAATGTCGTAGATCTTCTGTATCCATTGGTCCAGTTTGGGTATTAAGTCTGTCTTCCATTCTCTGGCAAATACCAGGCGTGCTGCTGTTATCATATAAGTAAATAGTTTATCACTGTTGTCATCTAATCTTAGTTCGCTATCATTTAACCCCAGGAGGTAATATTCTGGCTTTAAAGGAAATTTGAGTTGCAATATGGACTGGGTTTCTTTATGGATAGTTCTCCAAAATTCAGTTGTTTTTGGGCATGTCCACCACATGTGGAAATAACTTCCCACATGTGAATTACACTTCCAACAGTTCAAATGGCTTTTTTTATACATAATTCCTATCTTTTTGGGTGTTATGTACCATCGATGGAACATTTTTAGCCAATTTTCCTTCAAATCTGAGGCATATGTATATTTTAATTTTTTGTTCCAAATTTTTTGCCATTCATGTAATTTTATCTGTCTACCCAGATTTTTTGCCCAAATAACCATACAATTTTTGACCTCTTCCATTTCCGTCTCCCAGTCTAATAGTTTGTTATATATTTTAGTTATATTTTTCTTGTCCACTTTAATCAATTTTAGCCAGAAATCCTCCTTGTCCGCAAACCCAATTTTCTTATCTTGATTGTATATATTTTTAATCTGATGGAATTGAAGCCAGGTTAGATTTTCCTTAATTTCTCTGATTTCCTCTTGGGACTTTAATTCATTGCTCTCATTTGTATTACTTTTTTTGAGTATTTCCTCATATGATAGCCAGCTAGACCAGCCTTGAAGTCTTCTCTGATTTGCTTCGATAGGAGAGACCCATAAGGGTGTCTTCCTGTAGAAATGGCTTTTATATTTATTCCAGACTTTGAGCAGCGCGGACCTGACAAAATGGTTACCAAAATTATTTTCCACCTTGGCTTTCCCATACCATAAGTAGGCATGCCAGCCTGAATCGAATTTTGAAGAAGATTTTTCTATGATAAAACAGGCCTAGTGAAGGGAGTTGGACAGGATGGCCTTAAGTATTTTCTGTTGGTCATGGGGTTCTGTGCGGGAAGTTTGCCCAAATTCTGACATTAGTAGGGTTCAGAATGTCTTTGATTGTACTCTGGCATTACTTTGCGAATGAAGATTCTTAGGAAGGACTCATCCCATGCTTTTTACAAGAGCGTTGATGACTAAAAAGGCCAATCCGAGATAGGCAAGTCTGGTTGCAGAAAGCATAGCAGAAAGTCTCCTTGGGTGATGTTGTTTCCAAGTTGTGTACTAATTACTGTGAAAGTAGTAGTTGTACCCCAGGATTTTCATTTTTCTGCCACAAACTTCATTAAACAGGTGAAGGATGAAGTTCCTCTTCCCAGGACAAAGTTTTTGCCTTCTACTCAAGTGTCACCTTTTTAGGAACTGACCAATCAGGAACAAGGATCAAAAATCCTGTGATATTTGATTGCAGACATGCAAATATCCGGATATTCGGCTAAAAACGTGATATTCCCACACCTGGAAATCTCACGTTTTTTGCCTTTTGTTGGGATTACTTTGGGATTTACAGTGAACGGCGTCTGGCCACCCTCCTCAATGCTGCAGGAGTTCCTGGGATAAAAGTACTGTCTGGATGGGCCCATAGTCACACACAATGGTTCGAGGACAGTGGCCACCCCAGATAAATGAGAGCATTTCTGCTATTATGCACACCTCCTGATCCTTCCAGATGTTAATAATATTATTTATTTATTTATTTATTATTTACAACATTTATATGCCACCCTTTCTCCCCGAAGGGGACTCAGAGTGGCATATAAGATAGATAGATAGATACACACACACACTCAATATATAATATTATTAGCATAGCACAATATCAGTCTTATATATTACTATATTGTACTATGCCATTGTACTGTAATATTATTAGTAATATTATATATAATATAAAATATATAATTATTATATATTATTATGTTGTATTACATTATAATATTATAAATTATATATATACATATATTCTCTCTCTCTCTCTCTCTCTCTCTCTCTCTCTCTCTCTCTATATATATATATATATATATACTAGCTGTACCTGGCACGCGTTGCTGTGCCCTTTTTAGGAGATGCGAGAAAGTCTAATCATCCACGGTGTGCCCTCCTGTAAACTGCAGTTGGATGGAGTGTGGGTCATGGGGGGCATGGTGTGCCAAGTTGGGTCTTTATTGGTCTTGGTTCTGGGCCGCAGTGGTCTGTGGGGAATGATGGGTTTTGAAGTACTACAAATCCCATTTTCCATGGTGGTACTTCAAGTCCCATCATGCATGGTCGGGGCTCTGTGTGCCAAGGTAGGTTACTGTAAATTCAGGCCGTACACAATGTCCCATGAGCTGAGGCCTAGTTAGGAACAGCAAGTTAATGAAGCCTTACTGTCAATTCAGGCCATACACAATGTCCAATGAGCTGAGGCCTAGTCGGGAGAATCAAGTTAATGAAGTCTTACTGTCAATTCAGAGCGTAAACAGCTTCCCAGTAAGTGAGGGCTAGTTAGGGAAATTAAGTTAATGAAGTCTTACTGTCAATTTAGAGCGTAAACAGCTTCCCAGTAAGTGAGGGCTAGTTAGGGGAAAAGTTAATGAAGCCTTACTGTCAGTTTTGGGCGTGGTCTGTGATTTTTTGGGGTGTAAATTTTAGGTTGGAAGTGATTTGGGTGTTTGTGTTGGGGATTGGCTCAGGCCTTTTCCTTATTCTGTTTTGGCAGTTTATTATGGATCGGAATTTTCATGTTGGCTGGCCAGTGCAGCAGTTATGCAAATCCTCCCTTATTGGTAGCCAATCATGTTGTTCAGAATGTAGAGGCTGGGTGAGTCTTTGGCTGCCCCGGAGGATGCTGGTAAATGTAGTTTTATTTTTACTCGTTGTTTTGGGGGCCTTTTAGGTTTTGGGGGGGAAAGTTTCTTTGCTACAAACGTACCTTGCTTGAGGCCTATTTCTGTTGGCAAGTATTGTGTTTCTGCGTTGTATGGTTTCTTTGTTTGAGGTATACATCACATGACGTGAACCCATTTATATAATAGATATATAATTACTTCCTGTAATTTGTCCTCTGAAGCACTTCATCTACCCATTGGATTGATTTCCCTACATTACCCTTTAAACCCCCCTGTTTAGATACCGTGCTTCTGTTCACGCCCAGTATTTAAAAATCTTAATATATTACATATGGCCCTGCCCTCAGTGTTTGAAAATTCTTGTGTGTTACTGCTTATTTGTTATTTATGATATTGTATTGTGTTTATTTGCTTGCTTGCTTTGTTGTTTTACTAATGTATTGTTTGAGCTTGGCCTCATGTAAGCCGCCCCGAGTCCCCTTGGGGAGATGGTAGCAGGGTATAAATAAAGTTTTATTATTATTATATTATATATTATTAGCATAACAGGAGACAAGATGGAACTGTCTTCCTGGGGCCCCCCTCTCTTAAATAATATAGTTATTTAAGAAGACTGTCGCTGTATAGCAGCATCCAGGATATTTTTGTAGATCAGAAATGGCTGGATAAGGTTTATAGCTTTCAATGTACCATTAAATGCTGCATAATAGATTGCAGAACTTGCTCTCCCCCCCCCTTCCCACCCTCCCCCCTTTAGCAATGTCCTGTACATGCTTCAGAAAACTGCAGCATCAGCAAGTTATAAGCTGGGCATGCATCCATGTTTTCCTTACTTTTTCAAAGAGTCAGTGACCTTACAAAGGCCTGTATCGAAATGCGAAGAACAAAAACGAGACTAGACGCTGCAGTATTCGGTGAAACTTCTTTCATCGTGCAGAAAAAACAGGGCTGTACATCTCTCTGCAGTCATCAGAATACTGATTGTGTATTTTATGAATGTTCAGCAATTGGCTTTAATTAAAAAGCACATGACAAGGTACAAACTAGCCAAGCAGGCTATGGCAAGAGAAATACAAAGGAAATGGAGAGAACAAAAATACTTGCGAGCTGCAGTGTCCCAGTCCATCTTCCGCTGCCAATGCACACAGTATTCCTAGAACTGTGTCCCATACATTTAAAATAGTTACAGCTAGGTCAGTCCCCCCCTGCCCTTCAACATTTCACAAATTGAAAGCTGCCTCCCTTTGCTTAGGGTCAAAGAGGACAAGCGAAAAAGGTAGATTCTCTGAGCAGTGTGACTCTCAAATCCATGGAGAATACATTGCGGAAATGTGAAACTGTAGGTAATAGTGAACACCATTAAAATGAATTACTTCTGATGGAAACATTCTATAGAATCGCACTGGAGGAGCTAAAATGCCCAGAGCAGTTGTTCTCAACCTTCCTAATGCCACAACCCCTTAATACAGTTCCTCATGTTGTGGCGACCCCCAACCATAACATTATTTTAGTTGCTACTTCATAACTGTAATTTTGCTACTGTTGTGAATCATAATGTAAATATCCGATATGCAGGATGTGTTTTTATTCACTAGATGAAATTTGGCACAAATATCTGATATGCCCAAATTTGAATACTGGTGGGGTGTGTGTGTGATTTTGTCATTTGGAAGTTGTAGTTGCTTGGATTTATAGTTAACCTACATTCAAAGAGCATTCTGAACTCCACCAATGATGGAATTGAATCAAACTTGGCACACAGAATTCCCATGGCCAACAGAAAATACTGTTAGGGTTTTAGAGTTGTAGTTCACCTACATCCAGAGAGCACTGTGGACCTAAACAATGATGGATCTGGACCAAACTTGGCAGGAATACTCAATACGCCGAAATGTGAACATTAGTAGAGTTTGGGGGAAATAGACCTTTACATTTGATAATTGTAGTTGCTGGGTGTGATGAGGTGTGTTATTTGTATGTTAATGCATGTGTTGTATGTTTGCCTATGTGTTTAAAGGTGCAGTCTTGGAAAGCCACAGAGAGTAGGCAATAGAATGTCGGTGCAGCAAGCCTCAGGCAGAAGCTCTTACCATGACAACGAAAGCTGCACTGGCTTTTAGAATGTTCACAGTTTTAAAAAAGGTCAGTTGGGATTTGGCGGTTGGTGAGGAACCAGCTGTCTTTTAGAGCTGCTAGTGTTCAGCTCTGTGTGGGGTTTAGGGAAACCCAAGTTGAGGACAAGTTTGGTCCTGGATAGTAGTAAAAATAACCTAAAGTGTTATTTGGTTAGGTACATATAGAATCAGAGGAGTGATAGTCTGCTTATATCTGTGTCAGGGGAAGTTATACCCCAGTGTTATATTGTTGGAACTTCAAGTGTATACCTCTTCGGAGCCTGTAACCAACTAAGCATTGAACCTGGTTGTGAAATAAACTGTTTGATGTTCCTTCATGAAACTCTCTCAGTCATATCATTTCAAGATACACTACAAGCCTCAAGATAAGCCCTCACATCGGTAGCCAGAGTTAATATGGTGGCAGCGTAATTGTAAAAGGATCCTCTCACAGTGGGACGCGTGCTTCACGAAGTAGCAGGTGTATGTCCAACTTGTTCACATTTGGTGGCAGTTGCGAGTTCAGATCCACACGAAGGTCGACGCTAGCTGTCAGCGGCGTTCAAACCTTTTCACTGGGATTTATAGTTCACCTGCAAAGAGCATTCTGAACCCCACCAATGATAGAATTGGGCCAAACTTCCCACACAGAACCTCCATGACCACCAGAAAATACTGTGTTTTTTATGGTCTTTGGTGACTCTTCTGACACTCTGCTCGCAGCCTCCCCAGGAGTCCCGACCCCCAGATTGAGAAACACTGGCTTAGAAAACCTCCTTAGCATTTCCATTATTTATTTATTTACCATATTTGTATACCGCTTTTCTCAGCCTGAAAGCGACCTCTAACGTGAATTGGTGATCAATTTCCAGCAGAAGCATACCACGGAAATGCTTTGGAGAATGTTAAAAAACATACTTTTTTCAGACTCAGTAAGTGAAATCATGTATACTGGTTCCCTGGATACAAGGTTTATACAGTATATTGAAAGCAAGTTTGAGGATCAAGACATTCGTAGGGATACCAAAGTACTTGTTTATAAAGCTCTTGTCCTCCCAAATCTGTTATACGGCTGCAAAACATGGACTGCCTACAGATGTCACACTCACTCCTAGAATGATTCCATCAGCATTGCCTCCCAAAAAAAATCCTGAAAATCTCTTGGGAAGAGATGCGGACAAATGTCAGTGTGCTGGAAGAAACAAAGACCACCAGCATTGAAACGATGCTCCTACGCCATCAACTCTGAATGCTCAATCACCATCTTCCATTGCAGTTACTATACTCCCAAAAATGAAAACCGGAATGAGATTTAAAGATAGGTTTAAAGCTAACCTTAAAAACTATGGCATAGACCAGTGTTTCCCAACCAGTGTGCCGTGGCACAGTAATGTCCCGTGGCGGACCTCCTGCTGTGCCGCGAGAAAAGTTCTCTGTCCCCCTTCCTTCCCCCTCCTCCTGCCGAACTCCTGCCGTTTGGGGGCGGAGAAGGAAGGACTGGACGGTGGCGAAGAAAAAGAAGAAGGGGCCGGGGTGACGCCTTCTTCGGCCGTTTCCCCAGCCAGCCTCTAATCTGCCATGACTCCCGCCATGACTCTCGCCCCTTGCTCGCTGAAGCTGCGCAGAGGAGGAAGCCGGGGGGGGGGGGGTATCTTGCCCTGGCTCCACCCCCTCCCCCTGGCTTCGGCACTCCCAGCAGCTGGTCCCAGCAAGCCACCATCCCCCAGCCGTTCTTTACTGTGTTAGAGTGTCATTTTGTGTCATTTTGGTTCGTGGTGTGCCCACGGATTTTTTAAATGTTAAAAGTGTGCTGCGGCTCAAAAGTGGTTGGGAAACACTGGCATAGACACCAAGAACTAGGAGGCCCTTGAGCGCTCTGACTGGAGGTCAGCTGTGACCAGCAGTGCTGCGGAATTCGAAGAGGCAGGAATGGAAGGCGAAAGGGAGAAAAGTGCCAAGAAGATAGCGAGTTAAGCTAACCCTGGCAGGGACCACCTGAGCCGATGCCCTCACTATGGAAGAACATGCAGATCAAGAATAGGGCTCCACAGTCACCTACATATCCACCTCCAAGACACTACATTTGGAGGGCATAATTCTTGGACAATGGGGGATTGCGTAAGTTAGGTGATCTCAGACCAGATCATCGAATTTTCAGTTGTTCACACTATTTATGGCCACGTAACCATGGATACTCTACTTTTCTCCCCTCTCTATTATGCATGCAAATATACATATATGGCCGGGGGTACGAAGGAAAGTTATTTGAAAACTGAATTAAAAACCTCAAAACTGCAACGCAAGTGAATAATTAAAGACATAATCTGTCTGGACTGCAGCACCTATGAGGTGAGTACAATTTTTTCCATGTAGACAGGTACCAAGACAGACTATGTGTTGTTTACAGTTTTGCCCTTCAATAGATGAAAGCAACAGGAAAATTCATGAGAATAATTGGGAAGCAGCTGCCAAAGGCAGACACCCGAGGTTGCCTAATATTCACCAAAAGTCATACTCACTAAACTCAGGAAGATTCTACCCACAAGATATAATAATACCAACAAATTATATTGCTCTTTAATCACTAAGCACAAGAGGGTGTTAAGAGATGATACCTCGATTTTAAATGATGTCGAATAAATATCTTCAGAGAAAAAAGTAATTGAGTTTTATGCTGTAAACTTATCTTGGCAACATATAGAACTTTATTTTAATATACTTAAAACTCCAGGTGAAGTAGAATCCCAATTTACTAAACAAAAGTGGAGAGAAAGGGAATATATTTCTGGTGCAATCCTAAACCTTGCTTACTGCAGAGGAAGCCTATTGAGTGAAAGGGATTTGCTTCTGAGTATATACGGCCAATGCCCTGTTTGTAATCTACCCAGCCAAAGAACTGCAATTACAAGGACCACTTTTCACGGTTGTAAAGCACACACTGACAAATAGCATATGATCTCTGGAAACTAAAAATGAAGAGATGAAATCTCGCATATGGTAGGGAATGTTAGCTGTCTGTGAGTCTAAAAAAAGACCCAGGATTGAGACAGAGAAGGGGCGGAAAGCTTTCAAAGACATATGCCCCAAATGGCTTAGTTGACAAGGAGGGAAACTGTAAATACAAAGTCTCAGTGGTGATATTTTGGTGTGGGAGAATGGGGGTGGAATCAGTAAACAGCAAGGAGCTATCCCATTTGTAATTCTTCCCTCTGGGTTGTATCATTTCACACTACATGTGAAGACAAGTGAGATAACCTGCATCTACACTGTTGTCACCAACTTTTTAAAACCAGGGACCACTTGACCAGGAATCACTTTGACCAGGGACCACTCTCCAACATTAGTACCAGAAGGGTTACTGATATCGAGGGTGAACCCCCCTTCTCTTGGGCTCTGTAGAAGATAGTTAAAAACCAAGGGATTCATAGTTTTCCCAAGAACACCAGGCTGGAAGTGATCCCATAATCCCCTATGTCTCCCCACGTAGGAATCTAAGGCTCTTCCCATGGCCCCATGGTCCCACATGACAATGCCCCTGTAACCTACACTTTATGAATACACCCAGTTATTTTCCTTTTACATTACTCTTATGGACTTTTGCTCATTCCCAAAATACTTTCCTTTCTGTCTAGGACCCTTTGGGCTATCTTTTATGAATCTAAGAAACTGTGTATCTTTCTGGTGGATAGGCAGGGGTGATTAGTATGGTATATTTTCCCCATAAACCCCAATGTATCTCCCCTCATGTTTTCCCCATGTATGTAATTTTAAAAATATGAAAGTTTACCTTTAGACAGCTTTTTGGGCAAGGTTTGTCAGCTGCATTCCAGAAGCCTTGATTCAGTCACCCCTCCACTAGCCTCATTTGCATGACAATGGCAGGAGCCAGCTCTTTCCAAAAGAGTATTTCCCCTTGCGCCAAAACTGGTTTCTGCAAATCAATAGACAAAAGCTTCTGAGATTCGTCTACCTTTGTGCCATTGATTAATAGGCAAAACTATTTCTATATTTCATAAACGGCCACCTCTATCAGCCTCAGAAACTGGTACATGGCTACAGCTTCTTCATTTGTTTACCATCCAAAGAACTGAGACCCTGTAGCAATATATCAATCTGTGTCTATCAAACAGAGAAAAACACAGATGAGGACATTTGATCATCAACCAAAAGACAATAGAATTGCTCAGCCTGAGAACAGGAGGGTTCTTGCTGAACCCTTGGCCACTTGATCTACATATTTAATCCCATCAAAATGTTTTTCTGCCTTCATTGTTCTACTCATCGCCCACATCTTCACCACAATTGGCCGGAAACTGGGAGAAGATGCAGCCAGCCTCAGCACTATAAGAGGGTTTCGCAAGACCAGTCGCTCTCATTGCAATGGTGTGAGGCCACAGACCATATTTTAGTTCTGTGGTCCACGAACCACAGGTTGGGAACCACTGCTGTAGAAGTAATACAATTAGAAAACACTTTAACCCATGAGTCAGTGCAATGGAATTCTGGGATTTGTAGTTTGGTGAGGCATTAATAGGCTTTGACAGAGAAGGCTAAATACCTTGCAAAACCCAGCACCCCTGATTCCATAGCATTGAGCCATGGCCAATAATGTAGTGTCAAACTGCAAAAATTCTAGTGTAGATGCACCCATAGTCAAGACTTGCAACATTGAAGCTCTGGTACCATATCAATCGTAAGGACTCCCCTCTAAATTCTGAACTGAACTGAAACTCAGTAGAGGCATCACTTTTCTCAGCAATAATATATTGTTATGAATATCTTGTAAATAACATCAAAATATGTTTTCTGAATGATATAACCCATTTAGCTATAGAAGCTGACCTTCTCCTGATGGAAATAAAAGCCACTAGAGGTGGACTTGGAAGAACAGTTATGAATGACCTTCAAAGTTCAAAGATATTTCATTGAAAATTCAAGTCAGTATCATCCATGCCATCATGTTTCCAAATTCTATTTATTGTTGGACAGTGAAATGTAGTCCTAGACAAGAGTTCTATGGATACTGTAACTTGTCAAAAAGACCAATGGCAAGCTATTTAACGTCAACAGACTGAAAGCCAAAACCAAGATCACAACAACATCTGTTATAGAATTCCAATATGCTGGTGACAACGTAATCTGTGCGCATTCAGAAGAAGACCTACAAGCCACTCTAAACACCTTTGCAGAAGCATACAAGAAGCTCAGACTCTCACTGAACATTTAGAAAACCAAAGTGCTCTTCCAGCAGTCACCAGCCAATCTCTCTGCAATGCCAGAAATACAACTTCATGGTGTAACATTAGAAAACGTTGACCATTTCTGCTACATTGACAGCCACCTCTCCACAAAAGTCAACATTGAGACTGAAATACAACACCGCCTGAGCTCTGCGAGTGCAGCATTTTTCTGAATGAAGCAGAGAGTGTTTGAGGACTCGGACATCCGTAGGAAGACCAAGGTGCTTGTTTATAAAGCTATTGTCTTCCCAACTTTGCTATACGCCTGCAAAACATGGACTGTCTAAAGACGTCAAACTAAGCTCCTGGAACGTTTCCATCAGTGTTGCCTCCAAAAAATCCTGGAAATCTCTTGAGAAGACAGGCAGACAACTGTCAGAGTACTGGAAGTAGCAAAGACAACCAGCATTGAAGTGATGCTCCTACTGTAACAATTCTGTTGGACTGGCCACATTGTCCGAATGCTCGATCAACATCTCCCAAAGCAGTTACTCTATTCCCAACTCAAAAACGGGAAATGTAATGTTGGTGGATAGGAAAATAGATTTAAAGATGGGCTTAAAGCCAACCTTAAAAACTGTGGCATAGACACCGAGAACTGGGGAGTTCTGTCCCTTGAGTACTCTAACTGGAGGACAGCTGTGAATTCAAAGTGCTGCAGAATTCAAAGAGGCGTGAATGGAAGGCGAAAGGGAGAAAGAAGGCACATCAAGCCAACCCTGACCGGGACTGCCTTCCACCTGGAACCCGATGTCCTCACTGTGGGAGAACATGCAGATCAAGAATAGGGCTCCATAGCCACCTACAGACCCACCGCCAAGACACAATACTTGGAGGACCATCATTCTCAGGCTACGAGGGATTGCTTAACTTTTGTTAAAAAGACCAATGAATGGATCCTAGAGCAAATCAAGTCTGAACTCTTCCTAGAAGTCAAGATGATTGAGACTGCTGTACTTTGGACATATCATGAGAAGACACGACTTGCTAGACGAAACAATAATGTGTTGTCAAAGACTTTCATGGTCGGAATCACTGGGGTGTTTTTTCAAATGCATCCAGTTTCATATCAGGCTTCCTGTCATGTCTCACCCTTCTGCATATATACTGAAAGGCTAGCAAATATGCAAAGACTACCCTTTCCCCGCCTACACAGTGGGCAGGAAAAGGAACTTGCCTCCTCTCCTGAAGAAAGGCGATTGGTTGTCTCTTAAGAATCTTCCAGAGGAATGGGCGGAGGCTGGCTAATTGCTTTGGCCAGCGTCCTGCCTCATTCTTGCTGGAGATGTCGACCCACCACTCCTGCCCAGCTGACAATATAGTGTTCACCTGATGGGGCTGGGTAGGAATTTTTTCCCCTTTATGTTCTAGGGTGTTTCCCCCCCCCCACCTACCCTATACTGTTATTAGGGGGTAGTTGGATGGCGGTCTTATAAATAGGCCAGCATAAATAGTTTAGGGAAATCCAATAGATCAATATACACTCAAGGTACTCCTCAAAGGGTGTTGGGCCAATGCACAAATGCACTCACCTGGACGGCAGTTGAAGGGTGAGGGGGATATCATTGGCCCAGAAATTGGAGAGTCCGGTATAAAGAGTTTCAGAAAGGCTTCTCTGTTGCGTCTCAGACTGGGAACGTGCCCCCCCCCCCTAGACCACACACACACACAAGCGGCTCTAGAAACTACTTTTATTTAGAGAGCAGAACCGCTCAGTCCAAACGTAGCTTCCAGTCTTCTGGACTTTTCCCAGGGCCAGTCTTAACAGCAAATCTATCTTCTGGGGTTCCACTGAATCCCATGTTTTACATTCCAATCTCTCCGCCTGGAACGGATGCTCGCTCTTCGGTCAAAACTCCCTTGCTCATTAGTCGCACCAGGTGTACTATCTTGGTGGGAAAGGCCCTCCTCCCTAATTCTCTCAGCCCCAGCTGGAAAAGGAGAAGGATTACTGTGAGAGTCAAGGTCGAAAGACTTCTCAGTTGCAGTTTCAAAGCTGACTTCCATAGAATCTTCATTAACCCCTTCCTCATCCAAATAACCATGCAACCAATCATTATCCCAAGATAAATCTGCCTCTACAGAAGTGTCCATCTCAGGCCATCCATCTTCCTCATCCTGGGCCTGATCCTCTGGCACCAAGGATACCTGACCCACTAGGCTGGGGAGTCACACAAGTAGGCGGTGAGGCCACACTAGGAGGTGGAGGGGGGTCTTACTAGGAGGCTGGGGGGTCACACTAAGTGTCTGGGACATCACACTCTCCAGCATTTCCCTGAGAGGTTGCCCAGTTCTTTGCCACACCTGGTTCCCTTGACACCTAAGTTTAGTTCAGTTAAAGTTAAATAGGTAACTTTTAATAAAGATTGCCCAAATTTGAATCCAATTATGCTTGTCTGTCTCGTTATTTCGGGGGTTGGAAGGCAAATCTCCCTGTAATTAAACTATTCAAGTCATTGGTTAAATGGGAGACAGTTAATCAAGTAAAAGATCTGCAACTGGTTGACAGCCTTCCTGAGAACCAGTTCAGTAAGAGGTTGTGCAGAAAGAAAGGCAGGTGGCGTGATCAATTTTGCAAGTCAACCTGTGAACAAGATGTAGCTAAACAATACTTTGGAGACTGTGAAAAGTCACAGGTAGTTTTAACTGCTGCCAGGACCCATCACCTTAAATTCAAGGGGAGCGTTTATGCTAATACAGAGTCTGATTTATTGTTCACTGTTGCACTGCCAGTTTTTGCTGCTAGGATCCTCCCCTTCCCTGCCCCTTTTTCTATTTATATTTCAGCGCTCTGTACAGCTTGCTTGCAGCCTGGTTATCAGATGCCAGATCTGTGTAACAAGTCCTTGTTTTGCTCACCATGGAAAACAAGTTTCCAGTAACTACTCAAACAAAGAAGCAGCATTTCCAGTATTTGGGCAGTCGGTATAGGCTTGGAATCACTAGCAATGCTTTGTGAATATTAACAGCTCGCTTTATTGCTTTGGTCGGAAACAAAAAAAAAACCCTAAAAGGTACACAACACATACATGCCCTTACTCGCTTTTTATAGCTACAGCTCTGTCCAAAGAAGGAACAAAGTAAACCGATTTTGTGTGACACAGCAATAAGACCCATTGCAATACTCCAAGACTAAAGATGTCCCTGCCTTTGTTGCTCCCCTGAGCACTTGTAAAACTCTGTACAAAATAAGACATATAAAGTGAAATACCCTATAGGCATTAGACCTTGTTTGATTATTATATGTGTATTCTTTGCTTTAAAAAATTGAAATACATAGGCTTTCCATAAGGTCACACATGCACACAAATAAATAGTTTTGAGGCAACTTTCCTCCTAGCTGCACTCCATACTTCACCATAAATCAAAATTGTTTTTTTCACCTACCTTTGTCCCAATTTGGCAGGAACCAGCCTATTTTATCTTCTGAAAGAAAACAAAGACGTGGTTGTGCGACCAAGCCTTTGACTAGTAAAATAATGCAATGCTAAGAATACTTAGGAAATATGTGCAATGACAATCAGAATGGCTACGGTGTATAATTTTTGGATCATGTGATTTTAATATTTATACTAGGATGTTTTTATTATTATTACTAGCTTGGGGACCCGGCGGTGCCCGGGTTATTTGAGGAAGGCATTGTGTGCCATAGTTCGTCATTGGTGTGGGCCACAGTGCTCTAAGGAAGTGAATTAAAGTACTGCAATTCCCATCATCCATGGCCCATCCTCCCTCAAATTGCACCAGGATGTAGGGTGCACCTGGGGGGGGGGGGTCTGTGTGCCAAGTTTGGTCTTGTTCTGTCATTGTTGGGGGCCTAGTCAGGAAAATCAAGTTGAGGAAGCCGAACAATATCCCATGAGCTGAGGCCTAGTCAGGCAAATCAAGTTAAGGAAGCCTTGCTGTCAATTTTGGGCATGGTCTGTGATGTATAGGGGCTACAGTGTTGTTTGGGAAGTGAATGAGGTGAAGGTACTGCAAATCCCATCATTCATGGCCCATCCTGCCCTAAACCACACCAGGTTGTGAAGTGGGCCATTGGGCCCCTGTTTGCCAAGTTTGGTCCTGATCCATCATTGCTGTGGGCCACAGTGGCTGACTGCCTGAGGCCTTTCATTTTCCCTCTATGTATAGGGGCTGCAGTGTTGTTTGGGAAGTGAATGAGGTGAAGGTACTGCAAATCCCATTATTAGTGGCCCAGCCTGCCCTAAGCCACACCAGGTTGTGAAGTGGGCCATTGGGCCCCTGTTTGCCAAGTTTGGTCCTGATCCGTCCTTGCTGTGGGCCGCAGTGGCTGACTGCCTGAGGCCTTTCATTTTCCCTCTATGTATAGGGGCTGCAGTGTTGGTGAAAGTACTGAACATTCCATTTCCAACAGAAAAAACTGTCAACTGGATAACTTCAACTCCAGCCATTTATGCCTGCCTCAGGCCCTTTCCTTTCCTCTCTGTGCTGCGTTGGAATGTTGGGAGGCTGGCCAGTCACAGCCATTTATGCAAATAATCCCGGAGTGTCAGCCAATCGAAACACTGGCACATATTCCTCCCACCGCTCGGCCGCAAACACTGACTTTTATTATATACATAGATAGATAGATTATTTCGGCTTCTAGACCGCTCCTTCTAGAAGCTTGGAGCGATTTACAGCAATATAAAATACAGACAGAGAATAAAACTACCGGATTAAAACTACAGAATGAATCCAAAAATTATCACTAACACTACATAGAATCGGAACTACACAACAATATAACCACTCTACTCAGACGGGAATGCTAGATGGAAGAGGACCGTCTTACAAGCTTTGCATCCCAATTCACTTCCCAGAAAACACTGTAGCCCCTACAAATCACAGACCAGGCCCAAAATTTACAGTAAGGCTTCATTAACTTGATTTTCCTGACTAGGCCTCAGTTAATAGGACATTGTGTATAGCCAGGCCTCTTCATTCCCCACAGACCAAGGCGGCCCTGAACCACAAGACCAAACTTGGCACACAGTACCCCCATGTCCCACACTCCATCCTACTGCAGTTTAGAGGAGGATGGACCATGAAGGATGGGATTTCAAGTACCTCCATTCACTTCCCAAGCCCGCTGCGACCCTCATCCAGTGCATAATCATGACCACACTTGGCACAAAAGCCCCCATGACCCAATGGACGTCCTGATGCAGTTCGGAGGGTGGACCACGGATGATGGGACTTGAAGTACCTCCACTCATTTCACCAGACCATTGCCAACCTCATCCAAACACTGATCAAGACCAAACTTGGCACACAGAGCCCCCATGACTCATTCTACATTTTGGTGCAGTATTGAGGAGGATGGACCACGAATGATGGGACTTGAAGTACCTCCCCTCACTTCCCAAGACTGCTGCGACCCTCATTCAACGACTAATGAAGACCAAACTTGGCACACAAAGCCCTCATGACCCACTCTACATCCTGTGCTGTTGGGAGGGGGATGGACCATGGCCAATGGGACTTGCAGTACCTTCACTAACTTCCTGAGACCACTGCAAGCCACATACTAATAGGAACCAACCTTGGCACACAATGCCTTCCTCAAATAACCCGGGCACCGCCGGGTCCTCAGCTAGTAAATAATAAATAAACTTCTTCAAAGAGAATAATTTTTAGATTAAGGAAGAAATCAGCAACCAATGCCCAACAACAAACAAAAATGTATTGGTTCCAGCGGTGTGATCATGTGTGACTCACCGAAGGTCATCCACGGAATTTCCATAGCCAAAAAAGGAACTGAATCTTGGTCTCCACACACGCAACCCACCACACCACTCAGGCTATACAATCCACAGGACTCTCTCTCGAATTAGCTGTCACAGCAGATTTTACTGAAGAAATAAGAGAACTTAAGAGAACAGTGGACCAAAGAGGGGAAAATTGGGACACTTTCATGAGACATCTGAGCCTGAGCAATCATGACATAGCCTCTCTAATGGACCTGTTTCTCTCTTCCGAAGGAATGTTCTCAATACATTTTTGGACAACAACATCTGTTCACTAGAGCACAGATTCAAAGCAACGTCAACGTTTAACATTCTGTTCAGTCATAAAAATATGTGACACTCTGTCCTAGAGAATGAATGTCTATTTCACAAGCTTTCGAAGATCTTTCTGAGAATTTTCCTTGACAATTATGATAACTGAAAAAAACAACTTCTTTAAAAAGACTATGAATAGCCTTGACTTTTAGTACTTGCAAGAAATTATCGCAGCTAATTTTCAGTGACTATCTAGAGCTCTATGGAATATTTTTTATTTGTACATTGAAGCTGAAAGATGTTTGTACAAGCAACAGTCAATGTACGACAATCTCAGTTTAATCATCTTGGTTTCTATTGAGAACTCAGGTATGATTTGCTCTAGGACAGTGTTTCTCAACCTTCCTAATGGCATGACCCCTTAATACAGATCCTCATGTTGTGGTGACCCCCAACCATAACATTATTTTTGCTGCTACTTCATAACTGAATTTTTGCTCCTGTTATGAATGGTCATGTAAATATCTGATATGCAGGATGTAGTTTCCTTCAATGGATCAAATTTGGCACAAATACTCAATACTCTGAAATTTGAATACTGGTAGAGTGGCGGGCTGGGGGTGGGCTGATGTTGTCATTTGGGAGTTGTAGTTGATGGGATTTATAGTTCACCTAAAATCAAAGAGCATGCTGAACTCCACCAATGATGGAATTGAACCAAACTTGGCACACAGAACTCCCTTGACCAACAGAAAATCCGGGAAGGGTTTGGTGGGCATTGACCTTGAGTTTTGGATCTGTAGTTCACCAACATCCAGAGAGCACTGTGGACTCAAGCAATGATGGATCTGGAACAAACTTGGCATGAATATTCAATATGCCAAATGTAAACACTGGTGGAGTTTGGGGAAAATAGAGTTTGACATCCGGGAGTTGTAGTTGGAATTTAACCAAACTTGGCACACAGAACTCCCATGACCAACAGAAAATACTGGAAGAGCATTGACCTTGAGTTCTGGAGTTGTAGTTCACCTACATCCAGAGAGCACTGTGGACTCAAACAATGATGGATCAATATGCCCAAATGTGAACACTGGTGGAGTTTGTGGAAAATAGAGCTTGACATCTGAGAGTTGTAGTTGCTGGGATTTATAGTTCAGCTACAATCAAAGAACATTTTGAACCCCACCAATGATAGAATTGGGCCAAACGTCCCACACACACCATGACCAACAGAAAATGTTTCCTGATGGTCTTCGGTGACCCCTCTGATAACCCACTCACGACCCCCCAAGGGTCCCAACCCCTAGGTTGAGAAATGCTGCTCTAAGACTTACAGATTTGTCTTTTTAGTAGTCCAGTAGTAGTTTTCTCAAACATGACATTTCAAATGAGTTAATTTTCTTCCTATCACTGTTCTTCACTATTTAGTTCCCCAGCCATACATAGAAATGGCAAATAAGATGGCA
The DNA here is from genome assembly GCA_030556195.1 of Anolis apletophallus. Lineage (NCBI taxonomy): Eukaryota > Metazoa > Chordata > Lepidosauria > Squamata > Anolidae > Anolis > Anolis apletophallus. Next base: position 157,064,480 of record JARBWK010000004.1, read on the forward strand.
TGGACAATCCTAATCTTAGTATTGAATGATATATGGGTGACCTCCTTCCTCCAAGGTTGGGGACAACGTGTGGAGAGGGGGGGGGGTGACCTCTGGGAGATTCCCATTAAGTTGTGGGGTCCCCCAGGGAGCTATCCTCTCCCCTTTATTGTTTAACATCCATATGCGTCCGCTGGCCCAGCTGGTTCGTGAGTTTGGTCTGGAGTGTCATCAGTATGCTGGTGCTGAGAATGGATGGCAGGCCGGATACCGTACCCGATTGTTTCCATCAATGCCTTGAAGCCGTGACTGGATGGCTGCGTTCCAGCCGGCTGAAGGTGAATCCATCGAAGACAGAGATACTGTAGTTGGGTCGCCCTGGTATGGGTGAGTGCTGGTTGCCTACCCTGGATGGCGAGCAATTAAGCCCGTCACCCTTGGTAAAAAGTCTGGGGGTCCAGTTGGATCCACTGCTGTCCATGGAGACCCAGGTCTCCACGGTCAGCAGGATAGCATTCTACCATCTCGAGGCTAGTCTACTGTAACGCCCTCTACATTGACCTTCCCTTGTCGACAATCCGGAAGCTCAAGCTGGTGCAAAATGCTGCCGCTTGATTGCTGGTGGGAGTATCGGCGAGAGAGCGTATCACTCCTATCCTGCAGCAATTGCACTGGCTACCAATAGAGCACCGGATTGTGTTCAAGGTGTTGGTGTTGACCTTTAAGGCCTTGTATGGTCTAGGGCCAGTGTATCCGCCTCACCCCGTATGTTCCCCCAAGACCACTACGTTCAGAAGAACAAAATCTCCTGACAGTTCCATCAGTCCGCTCCTGCCATCTATCTGTGACCAGGCAGTGAGCCTTCTCCACGGTGGCCCCGACGCTATGGAACGCGTTACCAGACGACGTTCGCGCCATCACAGAGCTAGCTCCTTTCCGGAGGGCATGTAAAATGACTTTGTTTAAGCTTGCCTTTAACTAAGCCCCGGAGCTGACCATGCCTTATCCGACAAATGTTTTAATGGTTAACTGTATTTTATGAACTCTGTATGTTGTGTGCTACATGTATTCTAACTGATTGTTGTAAACCAGGGCTGTCCAACTGGCGGCCCTGGGGCCGGATCCGGCCCCCCAGCCGGTTGGGCACGGCCCCAGCTATGCCCCCAGCCGCCATTTTTGAATTTTAAAATAAAATTCTAAATTTTTTTTTTAAAAAATGGCGGCCGGGGGCGAGGGGGAGGCGGGGCAGGGAGGAGGAAGAGAGCTAGCTCCTCCTCCCTGCACCGCCCCCGTCCCTCCCTCTCCGCGCTGAAAGGAGGAGTAGGCGGCGCCAAGGGCAGCGCGTCACGCCAGGCCTGTGACGCGCTGCCCTTGGCGCCGCGCTGCCCTTTTTCAGCGGCTCCCGCCCTAGGAAGGGCGGGGGCCACCGAAAGGAGGAGTAGGCGGCGCCAAGGGCAGCGCGTCACGCCAGGCCTGTGACGTGCTGCCCTTGGCGCTGCCTTCTGCCCTTTTTCGGCGGCTCCCCTGCCCTAGGAAGGGCGGGGGGGCTGCCGAAAAGGAGTAGGCGGCGCCAAGGGCAGTGCGTCACGCCAGGCCTGTGACGCGCTGCCCGGAGAATGACAGCTTTAGGAGAGGGCGGGGCCTGGGCTGGGGCGGGGCCTGGGGCGGGGCCTGGGGCGGGCCGAGCGGCCCCCGAGGTCATCAGTGACCTCTATTCCGGCCCTGGACCCGGTAGAAGTTGGACAGCCCTGTTGTAAACCAGCCTGAGCCTGCAGGGAGGAGCGGTATATAACATTGAATAAATAAATAATAAATATCTTGTCATCAGGGGCGGTCTAAGGTAATTTTAAATGGTAAGCGAACATTATTTTGGCGCCCCCCCAAAAACATTGTTTTGCCCCCCATGAAAAAAAATACAATTATAATATCACAATACCATTAGTAGTTTTATATTGTATCAATGTATATACAATATATTATACCATACTCATACTATATTATATCATAATTATACTACATTACAATATAATTATATTAAAATATATTGACATTATAATATAATATAACATTCTATTATATTATTATTATAAAATAATAAATAAAATTATTTATTTAAATAAAATTATCCTCTACTAAATATTTTCATTACTCCTATAAAACTCAAATAACCCAAAATAAAGTAAAATAAAATATTATATATTACTATTTTGTACAATACCACTATACTGCAATATTGTTTGTAATACTACATGTAATATAACAGTGCTGTCCAACTTCTTCCGGCCCAAGGGCCGGAAGAAGTGTCACTGATCACCTGGGGGGCCGCAGGTGATCAGTGAGCAGGGGGCGGGGCCGATAGCGGGGGCGGGGCGGGGTGGGGGGCGGGGCCAGCTGACTTCCTCCTCCTTCGCCCCTCCTCCCCCCCGCGGACGCGCCGCGGTGCGGGGAAGGAGGAGGGGCGAAGGAGGAGGAGCCAGCTGTCTTCCTCCTGCCTGTATCGCCACCTCCGTCCCTCTCTCGGCGCCGCCGTTGTGAGGCAGTTCGCAGCGGCGACGCCGAGAAAGGGAGAAGGGGCGATCCAGGCAGAAGGAAGATAGCTGGCCCCTCCTCCCTGTACCGCCGCCTTGTCCCTTTCTCGGCGGCGCCGCTGCAAACTGCCTCGCAACGGCGGCGCCAAGAGAGGGACGGAGAAGCGATCCAGGCAGGAGGGAGGGGCCAGCTCTCTTCCTCCTGCCTGTATCGCCCCTCCGTCCCTCTCTCGGCGCCGCCATTGCGAGGCAGTTCACAGCGGCGCCACCGAGAAAGGGAGAAGGGGCGATCCAGGCAGGAGGAAGATAGCTGGCCCCTCCTCCCTGTACCGCCGCTTTGTCCCTTTCTCGGCGGCGCTGCTGCAAACTGCCTCGCAATGGCGGCGCCGAGAGAGGGAGAAGGGGCGATCCCGGCAGGGAGGAGGAGCCAGCGGGCTTCCGCCTGCCTGGCTCGCCCCCTCCGTCCCTCTCTCGGCGGCGCGGCGGCAAACTGCCTCGCAATGGCGGCGCCAAGAGAGGGAGAGAGGGCGATCCAGGCAGGAGGAAGAGAGCTGGCTCCTCCTCCCTGCCTGGATCGCTTCTCCGTCCCTCTCTCGGTGCCGAAAAGGGGCAGAAGGCGGCGCGTCACAGGCCTGGCGTGACGCGCTGCCCCCTGGCACGCTTACTCCTCCTTTCGGCGCCCCTCCCTTCCTAGCGCGTCTGAGCCAGGCCTGTGACGCGCTGCTCTTGGCGCCGCCTTCTGCCCTTTTTCGGCGGCTCCCCCGCCCTAGGTAGGGAGGGGGGCGCCGAAAAGGAGGAGCTAGCTCTCTTCCTCCTCCCTGCCCCGCCTCCCCCCCCCCCCCGGCCGCCATTTTTTTTAAAAAATCGATTTTTTAAAAAAAAAATTAAAAATGGCGGCTGAGGGCATAGGTGGGGCCGTGTCCAACAGGCTACGGGGCCGGATCCGGCCCCGGGGCCGCCAGTTGGACAGCCCTGTAATATAAAATATATCATTATTCTATTGTTATATTGTATTTGTATTATATTGTATGACAATATTAAGCAGAACTGTATAATAATCAACAAGAAATGCAATGTAAATGCATCAAAATCAGAATATATTACCTATCACCCGACCCATAATTCATAGGAGTCTCCCATAAGTCCAAAATTAGGATCCCAATGTAAATGTAAATAGAAAAACAGCCAAAATGTTCAAATGAGGTCGAATACAGGCAGCGCGGCCTGGGCAAACTTGGGCCCTCCCCCCCTAGGTGTTTTGGACTCCAAATCCCACAACTCCTCATAGCCTCAGGCCCCTCAGGTCTAGACAGAAATAGAGCCGAAGAAAGGAAGGAGGGAGAGAAGAGGTCACAGAGGAGGAGGAGGAGGAGGAAAGCCCTTCATTCATTCCTTCACTTACACTTCCTTCACTGATTCTTTTCTCCTTCCCCACAAACGCGCGCGCGGCGGAGACAAAGGGAGAGGGGAAGCACTCCCTGCCTGCCCGATAGGGAGTGCTTTGCTTACAGGCTTCTGCGCAAGGGAGCTACTGGGCATGCACGGAGGTTTTTGCGCATGTGCAGTTGCTCCTGCACTCAACTTCAGCTCCGGAGCTACTGCGCCTGCGCGAAAACCTCCGTGCATGCCCAGAAGCAGCGTCGGAGCACACAAGGCCGAGGCCCAAAAGCAGGCAGCTGTGGCACTGCCTGAGGAACATCGGCAGGGCCAGGATGGCGCCCCATGCGGCCAGGATGGCGCCCCCTTCCCAGATGGCACCCTATGCAGCCGCTTACTTGGCCTACCTGTAGGACTGCCCCTGCTTGTCATGACCAACAGAAAATCTAGTTCTGCTTCATTGCAGAGCAGAGCAACCAAGGTCATTACAATATCTTTGTACAAAGACCAGACAGCAAACAGAGGCTCCAGAGCTTCAGTGTTGCAATCTATTGTGACTGGACTAGATTATGCCTCGTTTGCATACACTTACCATTTATTAGTCTTTCCCCAAGTGCCAGATTTGCATTATGTGTGTGCACAGAGCATAGCCAGTCCTGTAACTGCAGCTATGCAACCCCCCCCCCCAAAACCCAAAACCCTGACTCTTCTCCTCAGAAATTAATTAATGTTTGACCTGAGCTTCAAAAGAAGTGGCACACCAGGGCTTTCGATAACCTAGCAAGATTTCTGAAAGACGAAATTAAATTCCTGTTCAACCAGAGTATCTAATTCATACTGGTGCTTGAAGGGTAGAAACAAGCAGGCTGGGCTCCCTTGGGGTTACACCGTTTTTCACTTTTGCATTCAGTATGGCTTCTTTTGTGTTCTTGCAATGGGAGTCTGAAAGGACTAAGCTACATCCAACACAGCACACAGAGAAATGGAGAAAAGACTAAAAACTTCATTACTCCAGCTTGTTGTTTGTGGCTATCACATTGCTTAAGCCAGTGTTTCTCAACCTTCCTAATGCCATGACCCCTTAATACAGTTTCTCATGTTGTGGCAACCCCTCAAACCTTAAAATTATTTTCACTGCTACTACATAACAGAAATTTTGCTACTGTTATGCATAGTCATGTAAATATCCGATATGCAGGATGTATTTTAATTCACTGGACCAAATTTGGCACAAATATCCGATATACTGGTGGGGTTGGAGGGGACTGATTTTGTCATTTGGGATTTATAGTTAACTTACAATCAAAGAGCACTCCGAACTCCACCAATGATGGAATTGAACCAAACTTGATACACAGAACTCCCATGACCAAAAGAAAATACTGGGTTTGGTGGGCATTGACCTTGAACATAAGAACATAAGAACATAAGAAGAACCATGCTGAATCGGACCTCAGCCCATCTAGTCCAGCATTCTGTATCACACAGTGGCCCACCTGTTGTACACGGGGATCTCGAGCAGAAGGGAGGGCAAAACCCTGAACTGCTCCCGACCCCCCACAACCAGTACCCAGGGATATCCTGCCTACCTCAACCAACTCCGAGGTGGCACTTGAATGTCCTTTTCAGTAACTACCGATACACTTGGTATCCATGAATCTGTCTAATCCTGCCTTGAAGCTGTTCAGGCTGACAGCTGTCACAACCTCTTCTGGATGTGAGTTCCATAACCCAATGACCCTCTGGGTGAAGAAATATTTCCCTTTATTAGTCCTAATTTTCCTACCTTGGAGCTTCAGGGAGTGCCCCCTAGTCCTAGTGTTTTGTGACAAAGAAAATAATTTTTCTTTATTCACCTTTTCTATCCCATGCATGATTTTATACACTTCGATCAAGTCACCTCTTAGACGCCGTCTTTCAAGGCTGAAAAGACCAAGGTGTTGCAACCTGGTTTCATGAGTTTTGGAGTTGTAGTTCACCTAAATTTAGAGAGCACTGTGGACTCAAACAGTGATGGATCTGGACAAAATACTCAAAATATCCAAATGTGAACACGGGTAGCAGTTTGGGAAAATAGACCCTGACATTTGGGAGTTGCTGGGATTTATAGTTCACCTACAATCAAAGAGTATTCTGAACCCCACTGATAGAATTGGGCCAAACTTCCCCCACAGAACCCCCATGACCAATATAAAATACTGTGTTTTATGATGTTCTTTGGAGACCCCTCTGACCCCACCCCCACTTGCGACACCCCCTCCAGGTGTCCCAACCTCCAGGTTGAGAAACACTGGCTTAAGCAAATGGAAAAATATGTTATTGGAACAAACTTTTCAAACTTCAGTGCAATTGAGAATGCTGGCACTTTGTTGATGCAGTCTTCGTACAGCTTTGCTTCCTACCTCTGTGTGTGTGTGTGTGTATAGAGAGAGAGAAACACCTGTAGCTGTGCAATCGCATTTCAGCATTCTCACAATACTGGGATTGCAACAGAAGGAGATTATCACACAGCAAAGAACAAAGGAACAACAATGATATTGGAATAATTGCCAAGTTTTCCCTATCAATGAAAAGAGATGATCCAATCACAAATAAAACACAATGCAAGTACAGAACTGCCATAATGTCATGTGGTAGACCCAGGCCTGGATTACCCATAAGGCCACCCTAGGCCATGGCCTAGGGGCACAAGCCGAGGGGGCCACAGTTCACGGACCAAAAAAAATGTTGAAACAAAACCGCAACGCGCTACTTGGAGATGACTCTCTCTCTCTCTCTCTCTCTCTCTCAGGGGAGAGCAAGGGTAGAGTGCTGCGAGGGGGCGGGGGAGGAAGGAATGGCGCCCCCCCCCACCATTGTCCACGCTCCCTTGTCAAGGAAGGAGGGCGCGAGGAGGAGGTGGAGGGAAGCCCCCGGGGCCACTGCCAGGCTTGCGCGGCACCCAGGAACATGGCGGAGGAGGCAGAGGCTCTCGCGCCCTCCTGTCGCGCATGCCCGGCAGTGGCTTCCTTGACTCAAGGAAGGAGGGTGCGAGGAGAAGGAGGCAGAGGGAAGCCCCTCCCCCAGGGCTGCTGCTGGGCATGCGCAGCACCCCTTGTCAAGGAAGGACGGAGCAAGCGCCTCTGCCTCCTCCGCCATGTTCCTGGGTGCCGCGCATGCCCGGCAGCAGCCCCGGGCGGGCTTTGCCTCCTCCTTGCGCCTCCTTCCTTGAGTCCAGAAACGAGGGTGCGAGGAGGAGGAGGAGGAGTAAGGAAGGGAAGCCCCCAGGGCCACCATGTTCCGGGCCCAGGAACATGGCGAAGGAGGCAGAGGCACTCCTTCCTTGACAAGGGGTGCTGCGCATGCCCAGCAGTGGCCCCAGGGGTGGGGCTTCCCTCTGCCTCCTTGCACCTTCCTTCCTTGACTCAAGGAAGGAGGGTGCAAGGAGGAGGAGTAGGCGGAGGGACGCCCTGCCCCCGGGGCTGCTGCCGGGCATGCGCGGTACCCAGGAACATGGTGGAGGAGGCAGAGACGGCTTGAATGTGCAGTGTGTGCAGTTGCCGCCCCACAGCAGCCTTCACGCCGAAAGGTCACGTGAGCACGGGAAGAAAGGCTCAACGCCTGCGGGGAAAAATAAGGAGAAGCAGGATTGGAATTAGGCCAGGATTCTCCTTGCTCCTTTTTCCTTTTTGGGGGCAAAGCGCGAGCAGTGGAAACAAGGAATGTGTGTGTGTGTGGGGGGGGGTGCGGCAGAGGTTGGTTTGGGGGCATAATTCCAAAGTGTGGCCTAGGGCGCCAAAAGGGGTTAATCCGGGCCTGGGTAGACCCCATTAACAAGTACTTTTATCTTGTAATAATTGTGCTTTACCAGTCTTGTGGGATAAATTCCCAAGACTTGGAAAAAGAAATGTGTAGAACCGTGGTTCTCAACCCAGGTGTTTTGGCCTACAACAGGGCTGTCAAACTTCTACCAGCCCAGGGGCCTGAATTCCGGTCACTGATGACCTGGGGGGCCGTAGGGTCTGCCCCCGCCCCCGGCTTCACCCTCTCCCCCGGCGCCCTCTCCCCTCTCCCCTTATGTTAATTTAATATTAAATATATTTAATTCCATCCTCCCCTCTCCCCTTATTTTTATTTAATATTAAATATATTTAATTCCATCCTCCCCTTATTTTTTATTTAATATTAAATATATTTAATTCCATCCTCCCCCTTATTTTAATGTATCCCATCTCTCCTTATTTCATCTTTAAATATATTTAATTTTATATTTAATACATGAGGGGAGATGGGGGGAGGGAATGAGGAGCCCCCTGCTTTGGCCTACCTTTTCCAAACGCGCAGGATCCAGGAGTACCCGGACGACGAGAGAGGCGACGACCGACTGAGTCGAAGAAGGTCCTAATCGCGTCTGTGGGCCTCAGCGATCCAGTAGTAGAGTAGCCGAAGAGTATCGCGAGAATACACAATCCACATGGGATTTCGCTGTCAACGCCGGCGTGATCTCGCGTTGACAGTGAAATCCCGTGTGGATTGCGTATTCTCACGATACTTGCTCCGAACCCGGAAATAGGTATTTTTTAAAATATATATATATTTCAATTTTTATTTTTTGTTAAAAAGCTTAGGGGGCCGTTGGGAAGGGGCTGGGGGCCGTATACGGCCCCCGGGCCGCCAGTTGGACAGCCCTGGCCTACAATTCCCAGAAATCACAGCCAGTTTATGAGCTGTTGGTATTCCTGGGAGTTGAAGGCCAAAACATCTGTAGACCCACAAGTTGGGAACCACTGGTGTAGGAACTAGATAAAGTCTGAAAATCTATCATTAAATGTTAAAGTCACAATCATATACAAGTTTCTGTGTATGTTTGTGAAAGATGGGGAGTGAAAAAAATCAAAAGAAAGAAAATCATTTCATTTGAAATGTGGTGCTGGACAAGAGTTCTGCATGGACTGCCAAAATGACAACTAAATGGGCCCAAGGTCAAATCAAGGCCAAAGTCTTCTCAAAAAAATGCAGTAACTAAACTGATATGTCACTTTTTGAACAATATTTTCCAATCACGCCTCTCTCAGGGATGGATTGATAAATGGATACCAACTTCAAATCTATCCAATAAAGGTTCATTTTAGTTTCTCACCAGGACGAAGGGCAACCAGCAATGATGTCAGAGGAATTCTTGAGCCAACCACAGGACGGATCCTAGCCAGACTCTTTCTGAACCAATCAGCTGCTACTGTGGGTATCTTGAATAGCTGCCAAATGTAATAAATATGCTCTGTTTTGACAACTGCAATACGTCGGTTATTTCATAGAATCATAAAACTGGAAGAGACCAGAGAGGAAATCAGTGAAGACATCACTCCAAAGTGATGAAGTGAAGAAAAGAAGACTGAAAGGAGACATGATGGCCATATGTGAGGGAAAGTCATAGGGAGGAGGGAGCATGCTTGTTTTCTGCTGCCCTGGAGAACAGGATAGGATATTCCACCTGAACATTAGGCAGAACTTTCTGACTGTGAGAGCTGTTCAGCAGTGGAACTCTCTGCCCTGGGGTGTGGTAGAGGCTCCTTCCATGGAGGCTTTTAAACAGAGGCTGGGTGGCTATTTGTTGGGGGTGCTTTGAAGGCAATTTTCCTGCTTCTTGGCAGAATGGGGTTGGACTGGATGGCCCACAAGGTCTCTTCCAATTCTATGATTCTATGATTCTAAGACAGTGTGTAGATTAGTAAAAATGTGAACTATGCGTGATTTTCATTCCACCACATGAGGGAAAAGTGAAAATGTCCAGATTGAAATGGCAGCTAAAGGTATACAAAAGGGGAGTAAGCTTGAAAATGTTAGTGGGTGGGGAGTGGACAATGAGTGCTGCAGCCAGCACAGGCAGTTTGCTTATAGGAGGACAATTACCACTGCTGCTTCCTGCTTTCTACCACCTATAAGCTATATCAGTGTTTCCCAACCAGTGTGCCGTGGTCAATGCCCACCAAATGCTTATAGTATTTTCTCTTGGTTATGGGAGTTCTGTGTGGAAAGTTTGTGTCTTTCTGCCATTCCTGCCAGGATATTTATGTTGTGTTCATCGAAACAGGTCCAGGTTTCACACTGAGTGTATAAATACATTTTAAAACATATTAACTATATGTATTACTGTGTTAGAGTGTCATTTTGTGTCATTTTGGTTTGTGGTGTGTCCCAGGATTTCGTAAATGTAAAAAGTGTGCTGCGGCTCAAGAAAGGTTGAAAAACACTGAGCTATATAAACCTACAAAGCCTCATGGAGAACTGTGCTGATATAGAAAGTGTTCATGTTACACTGAGAGTTTCAACAAACCTCAGGCTAGTCATGGGAATTGGGGGCAAATGAAAGTTCCCCATCCTCAGGCTGTTTGTCATCCCGATCACAACTGCTAGATCTAGATGAGGAGTCCTTTTAGGACATCTAGAGCAGCATTTCTCAGGTTATCCGATATTTATTTATTTATTTATTTATTTATTTATTTATTACTTCGATTTTATATACCGCTCCATCTCAACTGGCTCGGGGTGGTTTACATAAGGCAACATTAATAATAAATACATAAAAAACAATAAAACAATGCTAAACCCAACAATAAAATATGGGAGACAATTGGTTTCCCCCCAAAATACAGATGAAGGAACTGGCAAAAATACCTCTGAATATTCTTGTTCAATAAAATCCTTTGAAACTTATCAAGCCACCATAAATTAACAGGCACATACAAACAAGGGAATAGCACCATATTTGTGCCCAAAAGCTGCAAGCATTTCCTTCCTTGCTGGAAATTTCGCAAGAACTAGTAGCTAATTGTCACAGACTGGCACTAATTCAGGGATTCCCCACTTTAACTGGTGCTAATCTAAACTTTAGTGAGTTTCATTTCCAAAGGAGATATTCATGTGCTACACACCAATGAGAAAATGGAAGCAGCATAACTGGTGTCTTCCCTGTGCATTGGGTTGTGAATCTGCTTGGACTTTAAAATATAAATAAGTTACCCAAAATACTGAACCCTATTTTACCAAACAGACTAAACTGAATCATAGAAGAGACCACAAGAGCTGTCCAGTTCAACCCCTGCCATGCAGTAACACACAATCAAAGCACTCCCAACAGATGGCCATCTGAAAGTCCATATCACTCTGCATAAACATGCCTGAGTTCTAAGATTTGAGGGGGAAGACTTTCTGTCCCACAGCCATCACAGTCAGATTTGAAAGGGGAAAAAACACTGGAGAGGTTGCTGCTCTCTAGTTGTGGAATTCCATCCTGTAGTGGGTTTGATTGGTCCTTTTCTTTTTCCAATGGGAAAGACTTATAATTTATGCAGCAGTAAGGGCTATTTTTTCTTTCTTTCTTTCTTTTAAAAAAAGACTATGGTTAGAGCGAATGGTCTCGTAAAACCCTCATATAGTGCCGAGGCTTATTGAAAATGGTTTTCTATGAGTAAGCAGATGGCGACTACTGGATGGCATATGTTCTGTATCAAAGATTTGAGCTAATGTGGTCTATCCCAGTGTTTCCCAACCAGTGTGCTGCGGCACACTAGTGTGCTGTGAGCAGGGGCGGTCCGTGCATGTAAGTAACCTACGCGGCTGCGTGGGGCGCCATCTTCGAAGGCCCCTCCTAGCGCTTCCTGGTTTTCCCTGCCAGCCCCACCCACGGGGCGTTGTACAGGGCAACGGAGAGCGCTCTCCCACCCTCTGCAACACCCTGTGGGTGGGGCTGGCAGGGGAAACCAGGAAGCGTGAGGAGGGGTCTTCGAAGGCCTCTCCTAGCGCTTCCTGGTGCCCGCTGCCGGCCCCTCCCACGGGGCATTGCACAGGGCAAGGGAGAGCGCTCTCCCACCCTCTGCAACGCCCCGTGGGTGGGGCTGGCAGGGGAAACCAGGAAGCGCGAGGAGGGGCCTTCGAAGGCCTTCGAATTGCACAGGGCAAGGAGCGGCGGCGCGTGGGAGGAATGGAAGGAGTGCGCGCAAGGTACCAAGAAAAAAAATTTGGGGAGGGGGCACAAAAATAATGTTTGGGGGGCTGGGGGGGCAAAATAATGTGTTTGGGGGGGCACCGAAATAATTTTTGCCTACCATGCGAAATTACCTTAGACCGCCCCTGGCTGTGAGTGATCATCAGGTGTGCCGTGGGAAATTGGCACTCTTCCCCCTCTTAGCAGCTCTTTCTCCCTCTTTCCCTCCCCAAAGATCCTCCCCGAGGCAAAGGAAGGGCTCCGCCGAATGCCGAAAGCTCCACGTCAGTTAATTGGGCAGTGAGCGAACCTGGGAGCAATGGGAGGCTGAAGCATTCACAGATTTCCAAGAAACAAATTGAGCCTCTCCGCTTGGAAATGTTTTTTTAAAAAACTATTTTACTGGATTTTTCAAGACTTGCCTCCCCCAGGAACTGTTTATAACAGCTTCATGACATCCATAGTTATCTGGAAGCAAGTTTCACTCAGGGTGACATTTCACAAGGGTCTGGAGAACCAGCCCTATGAGGAGCGGCTTGATGAGCTGGGCATGTTTAGCCTGAAGAAGAGAAGGCTGAGAGAAGACATGATAGCTATGTAGAAGTATGTGAGAGGAAGTCATATATATGTTGTGTTCATCGAAACAGGCCCAGGTTTCACACTGAGTGTATAAATACATTTAAAAACATATTAACTATATGTATTACTGTGTTAGAGTGTCATTTTGTGTCATTTTGGTTGGTGGTGTGCCCCAGGATTTTGTAAATCTAAAAAATGTGCCGCGGCTCAAAAAAGGTTGAAAAACATTGGTGCATCCAATGCAATTTTCTGAATCAGCACCTCAAATAACCAAAGCAAATCTAAACTTGACCAAAAACTGATTCGTAGCCCTTTTGGTACTAACGTTGGAGACTGGTCCCTGGTCAAAAAAAAGATTGGGAACCACTGATCTAGGCACTATATTTGTATATGCACTTTGTATGTCACCCCGAGCCACACCGGGAGTGGCGACTCACAAGTATGAAATAATAAATAAATAAATAAATAAATATACTCCTTTTTATGTAGCCCAAAATCCCATTGGTTGTTTTAGCTGCTGCATCACACTGTTGGCTCGTGTTCAACTTGTTGTCCACTAAGACTCCAAGATCTTTTACACATGGACTGTTTCTGAGCCAGGCTTCACCCATCCTGTATCCTTGCATTTCTATTTATTTTTTTTGCCTAAGTATAGTATCTTATATTTGTCCTTGTTGAAATTCCTTTTTCTTAGTTTTGGCCCAGCTCTCTAATCTGTTGAGGTCATTTTGATTTCTGATCCTGTCCTCTGGATCAGTCTTCCTCAACCAGTGTGCCATGGCACACTAGTGTGCCGTGATGGACCACCTGCTGTGCCACAAGAAAAAGCTCTCTGCCCCCCTTCCTCCCCCCTCCTGCCGAACTCCTGCTGCTTGGGGGAGAAGGAGGAAGGGCCGGGCGGCGGCAAAGAAAAAGAAGAAGGGGCTGGGGCGTTGCCTCCTTCGGCCGTTTCCCCAGCCAGCCTCCAATCCGCCATGACTCCCACCATGACTCTTGCCCCTCGCTCGCTGAAGCCACGTGGAGGAGGAGCCCCGCCCACTGAAGCCCATCCACCGCTCATGCTCCTCCTCTGTAGGAGAGCTGAAGCTGGGGGGAGGGGGCGGGGCATGGCGTGGCCTGTAGGAGAGCTGAAGCTGGGGGGAGGGGGCAAGGCATAGCACGGCCTGGCTCTGCCCGCTCCCCCGGCTTTGGCACTACCAGCAGCTGCTCCAGCCTTGAGGAGACAATGCCAAGCCAGCATTGTCCTGGCACGGGCACCGCTGGTTTGGCACTGCCCCCTCAAGGCTGGAGAAGCTGCTGGGAGAGGTGAAGCTGGGGGTAGGGGGCGGGGCATGGCAGAGCCTGGCTCCGCCCCCTCCCCGGCTTCGGCACTCCAAGCAGCTGCTCCCAGCAGGCCACCAACCCCCAGCTGTTCTTTACTGTGTTAGAGTGTCATTTTGGTTGGTGGTGTGCCCCCGAAATTTTTTTAATGTTAAAAGTGTGCCGCGGCTCAAAAAAGGTTGGAAAACACTGCTCTGGATTATTAGCCACCCCTCCTAATTTGGTGTCATCTGCTCTATCACTCTTGTGGATTCAAAGGAGCTGCTCCGTTGCACTCGGGGGGGTCGTGCAATCAACCTCCCTGATGCTTCGGGGCACTCATCCTCTTCCTCTCTGCCTTGGGGACGCTCTATCATCCTGTCAGCATTAGAGGTTAACCATCTCGCTTCTTTCTCTCTCTGTCTTGCTTCTTCCAGGGGGTAATTAATCTTCATGGAGAGAGGGGCCTGATAAGCAGGCGGTTCCTCACAAAACGGGTCCCTTTCTGACCGGGGAACAGGGAACGTCACTACTGCTGGTGGCTGAAATGAAGGGGCCAGCGCGGGATGGGACGCTGCTCTAGCAGACGGAAACGTCCCGCTTGAACCCGCATTTGCCTGGCTCCCTAATTCGAATTGAAAAGTCATTGGGGAATTCACTGGGGTTGAAATTGGCGCAACGGGAACAGGAAGGAACTCTGGGCTTGCCGGGAGCGGCGAGGCGGGGACAGACGGGATTGGTGCAGTAGGAACAGCCGGGACCGCCTCAGATTGCATCACAGCCTGCGTCATCTGGGCTGCTGAGCTTGTTCCAAAGGTGGGGGCTAAAGCTGGAGCTTGCTCTGAGATGTTCAAACTTGCATAGAGCTTCCCCCGCTTCAGTGCTATCCCCCAACCCCAATGTGTGTTCCCTCAGTGTTAAGTGCTTGAAAGAAACTAATACTTGCCGATTCCTGAAGACCCCGGGACCCGCGTCTCACCTCCCGCGTCACCACTCGATTTGCGTTGGCTCTTGGCGAACGGACCTGATGTCGCCTCCGACTCTCTGCGCGCTTGTGCTGGTTTGCTAGCCCAACGGCCGGGCACCTAGTAAGGTGTCCCCAGACTTTTACAACTGCCGGCACTCAGGGGCTTCTTCCAAGCTGCCCCCCCCGGACTTCCTTCTGGCCTATGAGTTCACCGGCAACTTTAGTTGCAGTCTCTCCCGTGTCCACAGGCGTTGGTGTGGGACGAGTCAGGCAGCCGGTCAATGAAAAAATCTGGAAAAAGGTGGGGCCCCTGGCGCAGCCCTCCTGAGTCGTCTCACCTTACTTGCCTGGGAGCGGGCGCTGTCCTCAATGGGGACCGTGTTTGTTTTTCCTCACCACAGACCCGTCTAATTGCCTTTTAGATCACGTCGGGGTCGCCAAATGAAGCAGCCAAATTAAGGAGTTATGGAACTCCGAGTAGCAAATTTACTTTTATCAAAGCTACCTGAACGTGCGGGTACAAGGATGAGGGAAAACTCACGACAACTGTGAAGTAGGTGAAATCAAACGGGTTTATTGATGGCACCAGCTGGTGGGCTTCTGCCAGCAGAACACGCTGCAATCAGGGGCAAAGACCCCGTCACTTTCAATACAAAAACATTTATACCCCAATGGAGGCATTTCAGTTAAGCCCACCCCTTCTTCATGGATCTTGTACAATCATAATTGGCTGGTGTTTACTGGTGTTTACATGACATCTCATTAATCCAATAAAATATTGCATTTCCATTTGCATCACATCTCAAAAGTCCCACCTATGAATGAGAACAATAGTCATTTCTATGTTAGTTCTTCTCACAGTACAGCTATCAGTGCTAAGACTATTGTGTTCTTAGTTTGAAACATTTAGCTTCCAGGCTCCGTGCCAGCAACGGAGGGGGCTAAACTCTCCGCTCATGCGCAGTTCTTTCCCATATCAGCACTAAGGTTTTCCATAGCACATCTTGTACTGTTCCATCAATCTAAGCCTATGTTATCTCACATTAGGCACAGAGTGCATCAAGAAACATAAATCACAATGTTATTTTCACAGTGCAAGTGCCTGCCTGATTCTTGGCACAGGAACCCACTTTTCAAAGACACGTGTGCAGCATCACTCTCTGACTGTACTCCTGCACGGAAAGTACCAAAACCTGCTTTAATACGAATTCGTCTCATCTGGAATAAATTGTTACAGGGTTTGTGGTTGATTGGTATCTTACAACCTTGGACCAAAGAGATTCGGGTCTCTTCCAACTCTGTCATTCTTGGCTATATGATTCCTGAAAGACACTGCAATTTTGGGCAAAATGGTAAGTACCGTACTTACTTCCAGTCTCTGCCTAATGAGGATGGCAAACTCTTGTTGGTCCTCTGCATCAGAAAAGTAGACCTCTAGGAATGGAGCCAAAACAGCCACCAAGCAAAGGTAACTGGAATGAATATAATTATCTATCTATCTATATAATAAAAAAAGAATGTTTACGGCGGGGAGGAGCGGAGGCGGGAGGTGCGGGCGGTGGGAGGTGTGGAGGAATTTGTGGCAGCATTTCGATTGGTTGCCACTCCGGGATTATTTGCATAACGGCTCAGAATGGCCATCCTCTCAACATTCCAAAAATCCTAGGCAGCAGAGAAAGGAAGGGAAAGGGCCTGAGGCAGACACACAGAGCCCACCTGACCCATTCTACATCCTGGTGCAGTTTCAAATAGGACGAACCATGGATGATGGAACTTGAAGTACCTCCACCCACCTCCTGAGAACGCTGCCAGAGAGGGTAAAAGAAAGGGCCTGACTGAATTAACACAAGATTTTTCTGAACTAGGCCTCAGTTACTCCATAAAAGGCCTGAAAGGGCCTGACTGAATTAACAGCCAGGCTTCCTAAACTTTATTTTCTTGACTAGGCCTCAGTTACTGGGCTACTATGCAAGGACTGAGTTAACAGTAAGGCTGCCTTAACTTGATACTCCAGATTAGGCCGCCAATCATGGGATCCTGTGTATGGCCTGAATTGACAGTAACACTTCCTCAACTAGATTACCATTGAAGCAGGTTTGGTACTTTTCCGAGCATAAAAAGTACAGTCAGAAAGTGATGCTACCTGTGCGTCAACTCTGAAAAAGAGGGTTTTGGTGCCTGGAATCAATAAGGCACATGTTATAGAAGACTAACACCCTGATTATATACATTCTAATCCACTCTGTGCCAAGTTATACTATATATGCTAGATGAGTGGGAATACAGTGCAGTTTGAGTTAATGAAAGTAATGGGATTCTTAATGTGAATGAGAACATCAGTGCGCATGGCAAGTCCTATCTTCACTGCTCCCAGGAAGCCCGGACAAAAGTAACGAAAAGAACAGAGAGAGGCAAAAGTGATAGCTTGCGCTGTGAGAAAGAAAGTTTACAGAAAGCTATTGTTCTCATATTTAGTGATGACAGAGACATGATGCAAATGATTTATTTAGTGTTTATTGGATTAATGAAATGTCATGTAACAACAGTAATCACCAGCCAATTATGATTGTTTTAACCATGAAGAAGGGGAGGGTTTAACTGGATGGACTCCATTACGAGTATAAAAGTCTTTGTATGAAATGTGACGGGGTCTTTTGCCCTATCTACAGCTGTGTTCTGTAGGCAAATACCCTCCAGCTGGTGATTGAAAATAAACCTTTTTGTTTTTCACCCTACTTCACAGTTGTCACGAGTTTCCCTCCTCTAAGTATCCGCACGTTCGGGCAGCGTTGGTAAGATTAACTTGGTACTTGGAGTTCTAGAACTCCCGTTCTGCTTCATTATGACTAGGCTAAAGTTACTGTGTAAGGACTGAAATAACAGTAAGGCTTCCTCAACTTGCTTTTCCTGACTAGGCCTCAGTTACTGTGATACTGTTTCAAGACAGATCCTGCTGCGAGCCTCATCCAGTGCATGATCATGACCACACTTGGCACACAAAGCCCCCATAATCCACTTTACATCCTGGTGCAGTTCGGAAGAGGGTGGACCATGGATGATGGGACTTGAAGTACCTCCACTCACTTCACAAGACCGCTGCCAACCTCATCCAATGACTGATCAAGACCAAACTTGGCACACAGAGCCCATGGCTCATTCTACATCCTGGTATAGTATTGAGGAGGATGGACCATGGATGATGGGACTTGAAGTACCTCCACTTACTTCCCAAGACTGCTGCAACCCTCATCCAATAACTGAGGAAGACAAAATTTGCCACGCATAATCCCCATGACCCACTCTACATCCTGGTGCACTTTGGAGGAGGATGGACCATGGACAATGGGACTCCCAGCACCTTCCCTCACTTCCCGAGACCACTGCAAGCCACATAAACAACTGATAAGGACCAACCTTGGCACAAAATGCCTTTCTAAGGTTTTCCATAGCACATCTTGTACTGTTCCATCAATCTAAGCCTATGTTATCTCACATTAGGCACAGAGTGCATCAAGAAACATAAATCACAGTGTTATTTTCACAGTGCAAGTGCCTGCCTGATTTTTGGCACAGGAACCCACTTTTCAAAGACACGTGTGCAGCATCACTCTCTGACTGTACTCCTGCACGGAAAGTACCAAAACCTGCTTTATTCCAAAATTTCTTTTCTTGTGGGTAACTCATCACAAGGAGTTACCTACACACGCGTCTGGAACACCTTAAGAGGACCAATCCACTCTCCAGTCCCTCGTGATCACAGGTTCTCCAGTCCGGACAGCATGCACACTTTTTACTGTATCTATGGATTTCTGCACTGCACAAGTACAACATTTGAGCAAAATGGGCAGACAGCACATTATGATTAGCACAGAGCATATCACCACTATGATTATCATCACAAGCCGAACGTAACCAATGCAAATTTGGTAGCCAGCTTAGCAAGGAACTCCAAAAATCACTTGGAGCTGAGTAAGTCTTCTGTACTTCTCTAGCAACATCCTGAATCTTGTTCAGGTCCAGTTCGATGTCTCCACTCTTATTTATAAAATGACAGCAGGTTACATTTAACCACACACAGAGACCACCTTCCTTGGAGAGGAGGTAGTCTAAAGCCAGCTTCTGCTGCATCGCCATTCTCGCCAGAGAATCCATCTCCACCTGTAAGGACATTCCTTCAAAGGTATCATTGGCCAAAGATGCCAAGCCATATGATAAGACACGCAACTGCTTAATGCTCCAAGCCACGCCCAACCTGGGCTCCACAATTGCTATAAACCTCACTGGCCTTCAGTTAGAAAAGTCATGTCCGGATCATACCCATAGCGTTGCACATCAGCAAATGAGCGCTTATGGATATGTAAATACAGATTAGTAACATGAGTCTCCTTGGGAGCACTCTCAAAACCCCAGGCTGCAGGGTGCCAAGGGTGCAAACTCAGACCAAACTACAGGAAGCACAGACATTGCCACTTTTCCACAAATCCAAACAATTCCGTAGGAAGTCCAGTCGCCTTTTACCCTAGGCGTCTGGCAGGCAAATTCTGTACCATGTTCACTATAGCATTCTCATGATGATTTC
>JARBWK010000004.1:157083850-157149105 GCA_030556195.1 Anolis apletophallus
TGTAGAAGTATGTGAGAGGAAGTCATATATATGTTGTGTTCATCGAAACAGACCCAGGTTTCACACTGAGTGTATAAATACATTTAAAAACATATTAACTATATGTATTACTGTGTTAGAGTGTCATTTTGTGTCATTTTGGTTGGTGGTGTGCCCAGGATTTTGTAAATCTAAAAATGTGCTGCGGCTCAAAAAAGGTTGAAAAACATTGGTGTATCCAATGCAATTTTCTGAATCAGCACCTCAAATAACCAAAGCAAATCTAAACTTGACCAAAAACTGATTCGTAGCCCTTTTGGTACTAACGTTGGAGACTGGTCCCTGGTCAAAAAAGATTGGGAACCACTGATCTAGGCACTATATTTGTATATGCACTTTGTAAACCACCCGAGCCACACCGGGAGTGGCGACTCACAAGTATGAAATAATAAATAAATAAATAAATATACTCCTTTTTATGTAGCCCAAAATCCCATTGGTTGTTTTAGCTGCTGCATCACACTGTTGGCTCGTGTTCAACTTGTTGTCCACTAAGACTCCAAGATCTTTTACACATGGACTGTTTCTGAGCCAGGCTTCACCCATCCTGTATCCTTGCATTTCTTTTTTTTTTTGCCTAAGTATAGTATCTTATATTTGTCCTTGTTGAAATTCATTTTTGCTAGTTTTGGCCCAGCTCTCTAATCTGTTAAGGTCATTTTGATTTCTGATCCTGTCCTCTGGATTATTAGCCATCCCTCCTAATTTGGTGTCATCTGGAGTGGTGCCATCATTGCAGGTAAGTGAATGAAGTGTTGAGAACAATCTGAACCTTTCATGTTTGCACACCACAGGATTTCCAGCAAGATACCAAAGAAAGAGCTAGGTGTCATTGAGGCTAGGTCTAGAACAGCAGTGATGGTGCTCAGGGACAACAACAAAAAGAGCAGCGAAGAAACTCCCAGGTCTCAGAATAGAGCTTTTTTTAAAATATCCACTCATGGTTGTATATAGATCAGTTATATGACCTTGCTTTCAAATCTGCATTGACAGCCCTTTTGAGAGGGCACCACGAAAAGAGACATTAAATATAGGTTGCCGTTAACTGAACGAACAAAAAGAGGGAGGGAAGAGAAGCATAAAATGGTGGTGGGTTTCTGACCCTAAAGGACGATTCACACGCATCTTCTTTGCTGTCTCACTATTTGATGACTCTGGGCAAAATATACGAATTCGTCTCATCTGGAATAAATTGTTACAGGGTTTGTGGTTGATTGGTATCTTACAACCTTGGACCAAAGAGATTCGGGTCTCTCTTCCAACTCTGTCATTCTTGGCTATATGATTCCTGAAAGACACTGCAATTTTGGGCAAAATGGTAAGTACCGTACTTACTTCCAGTCTCTGCCTAATGAGGATGGCAAACTCTTGTTGGTCCTCTGCATCAGAAAAGTAGACCTCTAGGAATGGAGCCAAAACAGCCACCAAGCAAAGGTAACTGGAATGAATATAATTATCTATCTATCTATATAATAAAAAAAGAATGTTTCCGGCGGGAGGAGCGGAGGGCGGGAGGTGCGGGCGGTGGGAGGTGTGGAGGAATTTGTGGCAGCATTTCGATTGGTTGCCACTCCGGGATTATTTGCATAACGGCTCAGAATGGCCAGCCTCTCAACATTCCAAAAATCCTAGGCAGCAGAGAAAGGAAGGGAAAGGGCCTGAGGCAGACACACAGAGCCCACCTGACCCATTCTACATCCTGGTGCAGTTTCAAATAGGACGAACCATGGATGATGGAACTTGAAGTACCTCCACCCACCTCCTGAGAACGCTGCCAGAGAGGGTAAAAGAAAGGGCCTGACTGAATTAACACAAGATTTTTCTGAACTAGGCCTCAGTTACTCCATAAAAGGCCTGAAAGGGCCTGACTGAATTAACAGCCAGGCTTCCTAAACTTTATTTTCTTGACTAGGCCTCAGTTACTGGGCTACTATGCAAGGACTGAGTTAACAGTAAGGCTGCCTTAACTTGATACTCCAGATTAGGCCGCCAATCATGGGATCCTGTGTATGGCCTGAATTGACAGTAACACTTCCTCAACTAGATTACCATGACTAGGCTAAAGTTACTGGGATACTGTGTAAGGACTGAAATAACAGTAAGGCTTCCTCAACTTGCTTTTCCTGACTAGGCCTCAGTTACTGTGATACTGTTTCAAGACAGATCCTGCTGCGAGCCTCATCCAGTACATGATCATGACCACACTTGGCACACAAAGCCCCCATAATCCACTTTACATCCTGGTGCAGTTCGGAGGGGGACCATGGATGATGGGACTTGAAGTACCTCCACTCACTTCACAAGACCGCTGCCAACCTCATCCAAAGACTGATCAAGACCAAACTTGGCACACAGAGCCCATGGCTCATTCTACATCCTGGTATAGTATTGAGGAGGATGGACCATGGATGATGGGACTTGAAGTACCTCCACTTACTTCCCAAGACTGCTGCAACCCTCATCCAATAACTGAGGAAGACAAAATTTGCCACACATAATCCCCATGACCCACTCTACACCCTGGTGCACTTTGGAGGAGGATGGACCATGGACAATGGGACTCCCAGCACCTTCCCTCACTTCCCGAGACCACTGCAAGCCACATAAACAACTGATAAGGACCAACCTTGGCACAAAATGCCTTTCTCAAATAACCCGGGCAGCGGCGGGTCCCCAGGCTAGTAGATGAATAAAGCAACATTCCACCCATCTTGTGTCTTGTTATTTTTAGGCTAGTAAGGTTGAAGATATATATAGAGAGAGGGGGGGAAGGAGCCCTCGGTGGTGGAGCGGGTTAAACCACTGAGCTGAACTTGCTGACCGAACAGTCAGCGATTAAAATTCGGGGAACAGGGTGAGCTCCCATTGTTAACCTCAGCTTCTGCCAACCTAGCAGTTTGAAAACATATGAATGTGAGTAGGTCAACAGGTACTGCTTCAGCGGGAAGGTAATGGCACTCCATGCAGTCACACTGGCCACATGACCTTGGATGTATCTACGGACAACGCCAGCTCTTCGGCTTAGAAATGGAGATGAGCACCATCCCACAGAGTAGGACTCAGCTAGACTTAATGTCAAGGGGAAAGCCTTACCTTTACTATATATATGTAAAATGACAACATCCATAGCATTGAGCCATGATGGTTAAAATAGTGTCAAACTGCATTAATTTGATAGTATAGATCAGGAGCCCTCAAACCTTTTAAGGTAAGGGCTGGTTCATAGTCCCTCAGTCTGTTGGGGGGCGGGGGCAGACTATAGTTTGAAAAAAGCATGAATTAATTTCTATGCACATTGCACATATCTTATATTTTTGGAAAATGGGGAATCTCCATGAACTTTTGAAAAATGAATATTCATAACCATTTGGGAAAACCAGGTATCATTTGGAAAGGTATGACCTTGTTAGAATCATATCCTTTAGTAAAGTATGATCTTCCTGAGAAGAGTTAAAAACTTACTTGACTCAACCTTCTCCTTAGTGGTAAATACCCACGAATACTCACACATGGCAATTAGGTTTCTCAGTTGTTAAACTGCTATACCTAGATATCTCTTTGAACTGTTAGGGACAAAGATATGCCAATGTACAAAAAACACATATATAGCAGAGTTTGAGAAGTGTTATTTCAGTTGCCCAAAAAATCTACTCTCCCTTAAAACACGTTCTCAAGAGACCAAAATAAAGTAGTCTTCATTAAAATAACATAGTTGGTTTATACACAAACTTCATGTATTCAGCATACAGGTATATTGCTTATAAATCCAGTTACAGATAGGATTTGAAGTAGTTTCTCGATGCAGATAATGTCAGAATATAATGGTTTCTGGTGTGAAAATCGCTTATAGTTTAAACCAGGGGTTCTCAAACTAAGGCCCGGGGGCTGGATTCAGTCCTCTAAAGTCATTTACCCAGCCCTCGCTCAGGATCATCAGTCTGAAATTACTTGAAAATACACAGCAGCAACAACAACAACCCTATCTCATCAGCCAAAAGCAGGCCCACACTTCCCATTGAAATACTAATAAGCT
This sequence comes from Anolis apletophallus, assembly GCA_030556195.1. Taxonomy (NCBI): domain Eukaryota; kingdom Metazoa; phylum Chordata; class Lepidosauria; order Squamata; family Anolidae; genus Anolis; species Anolis apletophallus. The sequence continues at coordinate 157,087,923 of JARBWK010000004.1, forward strand.
TATATTTGTTAACATTGTTCTTCATTTTAATTATTGTATTTTATGTGGTTTTTTGCACTACAAATAAGATATTATTAATTAATTATTTATTTACTACATTTTTATACCGCCATTCTCAGCCCAAGGGCAACTCATGGCGGTTTATAAGTGGCACTATTAAATGTTCATATCAATATAAAAGCAGATAAAACACTCGACATAGTTTAAAAAATTCACATACATATTAAACATCAAAAAAACATTATAAAACTATAAATCCTCCACACTTCATTGCCAAATCATTGTCCAGTCGCGTTGTCCAACCATTCCGAGATCAGAGGTCATAGCTACACTGCGCTTGGAAATGCCTACTCAAATAACCAGGTTTTAACTTTTTTACGAAAAGTTAAGAGGGTGGGGGCTGATCTAATGTCCCTAGGGAGGGCATTCCATAGCTGAGGGGCCACTGCTGAGAAGGCCCTGTCTCTCGTCCCTGCCAGCCGCACCTGTGAAGATGGTAGGACCGAGAGCAGGGCCTCCCCAGAAGATCTTAAATTTCTACATGGCTCGTAAGGAGAGATACGTTCAGACTGATAGGTAGGGCCAGAACCATTTCGAGCTTTATAGGCCAAGGCCAGTACTTTGAATTGTGCTCGGTAGCAAATATATTTATTTTTTAAAATTTATTATTCAAACTTATATGCCGCCACTCCCCGAGGGCTCGGAGCAGCTCACAACATACATATGAACACAATAAAAACTGAGTTAAAAATTAACTAATAAGACTCAAATGCCCACTGAAACAGGTATGTCTTACATGCCCTTTGGAAAGCTGATAAATTCCGCAATTGGCAGCCAGTGGAACTGGCGCAACAGAGGAGTTGATGCCATGGATGGCAGCCGAGGGGCTCAACCTCTTCTTGCCATTAGACGCCTTTCTGTCTGCACTATTGAGCCTTAGCATCCAGACTCTGTATGACAGCCGCCATTGGTGTGTATGTTACACTGTATCTTTTGGATCTCCACCTGGCCTTGAGAAAGACCTGGGAGGTCGAAACGAGATTTGGCCTGGGCACCTGCCCCCTCGTCGGCCTAAATTGTGTGGAACTATCTCTCTTACTGCGACCAATCTCCATTGGGACTCCCATTTGCAGTTTGCAACGGAGCAGCGGCTTTCCGCTCCAGCAGCCCCAGCCGCGTTTGTTTACATTTTACAAGCGGCGTTCCTGGGCTGCAGCGGCTTCATCAACTCTTTGGCACTTTGGAGGCTTGCATTGGGGAACCTCTTCTCCCCAACCTTGTCTGTCCCCTTTTCTCACCAAATCGGTCCCTCGGTGCCTTCTCCAAAACCCTGGGGGCCCGATGGCAAGAATTAGAGCTTTAGGGACAATCTGGATGGGTGGATTAATTCAGATTGAGGTTTCTCACCAGATCTGCTAAGGGAGCTTGCTGTTCCTTCTCCACCATCATACCAGAAGATATGTCCAGTGTGTTCATTCATGGGTTCCCCCCCCCCCCCTTCAAATTATAATCTGGCCCTCCAACAGTTTGAGGGACTGTGACATGGCCCTCTGTTTAAAAAGTTTGAGGACTCCTGGTTTAAATTGTATGGTTTCAGAAATGTATGGGTTAAAACAGTAGTTACATGTAGAATTTGTAGAGTGCCACTTTTGAAGTTTCCTGTGCAAACCAGAAAAGAAGGTCGCAATGTTCTTCGTGCAGTGTGCTGAGATGTGGACAGACATGACCGGAGAATGTCATGTACATATTTTGTAAATAAAAATAAAATGCTGCTTTTGTTGAAAGCTGAATGGATGAGTCCGGTGTTTTTCCAACTTCATGCCTTCAAGAAGTTCCTTGGGAGGTTGAAGAAGCTGAGATAAGAATGGTGATTTAGCTCAACTTCCCTGATAGATAGCACAGGGCATCTTACTTAGAATCAACAGTCCATAGTCTAAAGCAGTCTTTCTCAACCAGTGTGCCGTGGCACACTAGTGTGCCGTGACAGACCTCCTGCGGTGCCGCGAGAAAAGCTCTCTGCCCCCCTTCCTCCCCCCCTCCTGCCGAACTCCTGCTGATTGGGGGAGGAGGAAGGGCCGGGCAGTGGCGAAGAAAAAGAAGAAGGGACCGGGGTGCCGCCTCCTTCGGCCGTTTCCCCAGCCAGCCTCCAATCTGCCATGACTCCCACCATGACTCTCACCCTGAAGCCGCGTGGAGGAGGAGCCCCGCCCACTGAAGCCCATCCACCACTCATGCTCCTCCTCTGTAGGAGAGCTAAAGCTGGGGGGAGGGGGTGGGGCATGGCGCGGCCTGTAGGAGAGCTGAAGCTGGGGGGAGGGGCGGGGAATGGCATGGCCTGTAGGAGAGCTGAAGCTGGGGGGAGGGGGTGGGGCATGGTGCTGCCTGGCTCTGCCCCCTCCCCCGGCTTTGGCACTCCCAGCAGCTGCTCCAACCTTGAGGGTACAGTGCCAAGCCAGCATTGTGCTGACTCTGGCACCGCTGGCTTGGCATTGCCCCCTCAAGGCTGGAGCAGCTGTGGGGGAGCTGAATCCGGGGGGGGGGTGGGGGCGGGCGCAGCCTGGCTCCGCCCCTCCCCAGCTTCGCACTCCCAGCAGCTGTTCACAGCAGGCCACCAACCCCCAGCCGTTCTTTACTGTGTTAGATTGTCTTTTTGTGTCATTTTGGTTGGTGGTGTGCCCCCGGATTTTTTTAATGTTAAAAGTGTGCCGCGGCTCGAAAAAGGTTGGGAAACACTGGTCTAAAGCACCTCTCTGCTCTGAGAGTCTAATCGAGTCTCTGTACAGTCTGTTTCTACAGATTTCTAAAAGCATACAGTTTCTAAAATGGGGTCTAAAATGGGGTCGGAGATCTGAATAGTCTCAGTTCTGATTATATGGTCTACAGCCCCTCCCACAGCACATTGTTAAGGGAAACTGAATACCAATACACATATACACAATATAGTAATCTGAATTATATACAAAGAAGGTTGCTGTTTACAACAATCCGTGGTAGAATACAATACAATATTTTAAATGTAGAACAATTTTAACCTACATAACCTTAACGCTATTTCAATGGGAAGTGTGGTCTGCTTTTGGCTGACGAGAGAGTCAAGTTAATTAGGATTGTTGTGTGCCTTCAAGTTGTTTCAGACTGAGGGAGGCCCTAGGTCTAAAATTTAGGCCAGGGGCAGGTAGGTTACCTTGAAGGACTGCATTCAGCCATGGGCCTTAGTTTGGGGCCCCTGGTGTAGATGCTGAATCCTATTCTTAATACCTTGGATAGCTCCTTTAGCTCTATAGTCAAAACCTGGGATAGATTCACCATCCCATTGACATGGCAGCTTCTTTCTGAATAGAAAGGAGTTATACCTGGTATGTTTGGTAGGAAAATACTCAGACTGGTAAGAATTACTCTTTGGTTCACCCATTTTGTTTTCACCCTACCTTATGCCCTTCACTCCACCTATTATTGGAATGCACACATACATCCCAACCTTTCTCAAATAAGAATTTGGTTCCTTGAAGTGAAAAAAAGGTGTCCCCACCCTGGTATAGCTATTTCTGTGTTTCTGCAAAAGTAAATAGCAAGCACTGAAGTCCCTGAGCTAAAACAAGATTGTGGTATGGGATGATTTTTAAATTTTGTTTTTGCAATACCCCTACTATGGTTTCGTTCAAAAGCTCCCTACCACATCCTGCTTGGGATATTCACAAAGGAAAGTTCCTCTTGTAAATAATACATAGGAAAGGGATTCTGGCCTGGATAGAGCTTGTAAATAATGGCTTAGACCATTCATTGAAAAGACAGAGCATTACTTTAAAGCAGTGTTTCCCAACCTTTTTTGAGCCGCGGCACACTTTTTACATTTGCAAAATCCTGGGGCACACCACTAACCAAAATGACACTCTAACACAGTAATACATATAGTTAATATGTTTTTAAATGTATTTATACACTCAGTGTGAAACCTGGGCCTGTTTCGATGAACACAACATAGATATCCTGGCAGGAATGGCAGAAAGACACAAGCTTCCCACACAGAACTCCCATAACCAAGAGAAAATGCTATAAGAGTTTGGTGGGCATTGACCTTGAGTTTTGGAGTTGTAGTTCACCTATATCCAGAGAGCACTGTGAACTCAAATAATGTTGGATCAGGATCAAACTTGTCATGAATACTCAATATGCCCAAATATGAACGCAGATGGAGTTCAGGGGAAATAGACCTTGACATTTGGGAGTTGTAGTTGCTGGGATTCATAGTTCCCCTACAATCAAAGAGCATTCTGAACCCCACCAATGATAGAACTGGGCCAAACTTCCCCCACACAGAACCCTCAGGAGGCAAGAGGAGGTCTCTACTTGGGGAAAGGGAGACGGGCCTTCCCAATGCATGGAGAGGGAGAGACCAAGTAGACACCAGGTGGGGAGGGGGTGTTTGTAATTTTGTGCCTTTATTGAGGTAGGTTTCTCAGGGTTTTTATACTTCAACACACTAGACCAGGGATGGGCAATTACCGGCCCTCCAGGTGTTTTGGACTTCAACTCCCAGAAATCCTAACAGCTGGTAAACTGGCTAGGATTTCTGGGAGTTGAAGTCCAAAACACCTGGAGGGCCAGTAATTGCCTACCCCTGCACTAGACTCCCCCCCCCCCGGAGGCTCCAATTTGCCACGGCACACCTGATGATCGCTCACGGCACACTGGTTGAGAAACACTGCTTTAAAGTACCAAAATCAGTGTGTACAGAGCTATCATACTGTCTATTCTCCTCTATGGGTCTGAAACATGGGTCACCTATCGCCAATACCTATGACTCCTCGAACGCTTTCATCAGCGCTGTCTTTGCACAATCCTAAATATACACTGGACTGATTATGTGACGAACATTGCTGTCCTTGAGCAAGCAGGGATCACCAGCATTGAGGCCATGCTATTGAGAACACAGCTGCGCTGGGCAGGACACATCTCTAGGATGGAGGACCACCGCCTCCCAAAGATACTACTCTATGGTGAACTCACCACGGGTCAGTGCAAGAGAGGCGCCCCCAAAAAGAGATATAAGGACTCCCTGAAACAACATCTCAGGCTCGGCCAGATTGATCACCAACAAAGGTCCACCCTGGCCTCACATCGGGAGGCATGGAGACGCACTATCCACAATGCTGCAGCCTCTTTCGAGAAGACATGCCGAATGGGTCTCGAAGAGAAACGACAACGCAGAAAGAGCCGCAACTTGGAAACAACATCACCCAAGGAGACTTTCTGCTGTGCTTTCTGCAACCGAACTTGCCTATCTCAGATTGGCCTTTTTAGTCATCAACGTGCTTGTAAAAAGCGTGGGATGAGTCCTACCTGAATCTTCGTTCGTGAAGTAATGCCGAGAGAGAGACTTTATAGTTATGCCTTGGTTGTTCAATGCGACCTTATTAAAACATGTATTGTGTGTGATGTGCAATTTGCAACCAGGCACAACCATCCATTCAATTGGGGGTGGAAACGTTAGTCTGCTCTATCTCAATCAAAAGCAGAACAGATCTCTATCTCTGGCAGGAGCTCATGTCTGGTAAAGCAGGTCTGGAAGACTTTTACGAGCATGGCAATAGTGCCATCATCATGAATAAATAGGAGCCATGAATATGAATCAGTTTTATGAATATGTAATTCTAGATTATGCATCCATCATTGTGATAGTCAGCTCTAGACCTTATTTATTATATTTATGTCCCTATTTTTTGCCCATTTGAGAGCTCAAGACAGCTTACAACAACTAAAATAAATATACAGTATGTACCCATAAGTCTAGAAATATTAGGAAAACAATCGAGCCAAAAAGCCTAGCTTGACTTATCCATGAGTCAGTGTAAGCAGTGTACCTTAACTCCTATGAAAAAAAGAACCATCCCCTTCTCTGAGTAGCGTGGTGAAAGGCAAGACTTTATTCTATCCTGGGAGAACATTTTTAAAAGCACCAACTTCCTCTGCTATCTCCCACATAGTGCTGCTTCCAATCTTTTTGAATGTATGGATTTTTTTTCATGTCAGGAGCAACTTGAGAAACTGCAAGTCGCTTCTGGTGCGAGAGAATTGGCCGTCTGCAAGGAAGTTGCCCAGAGGACGCCTGGATGTTGTTGGGTTTTTTTACCATCCATGTGGAAGGCTTCTTTCATGTTCCCACATGGAGAGCTGAAGCTGACAGAGGGAACTCAGCTGTGTTTTCCCCAGATTCAAACCTTTGACCTGTCAGTTCTCAGTCCTGCCAGCACCAGGGCGTATGGATGGGAAAATTTCAGTGACAGCTGTCAGAGACGGCTAGCCCAATTGAAGCGGCATTGGAATAGTCCCCTTTCCATGGAAAGACTGTCAATTTAGCCATAATTTCAACTCTAAAGCCTGCCCTTGACTTACACATGAGGTTGACTTATATGGTAATTGAATTTTTGGTAGTTATAGTTTTGCTTCAGCGTTACGGGATTCCTTTATAAAAGTTGAGAAATCCCTTATTTGGAATTCTGATATCCAAAATAATCCAACATTCAAAATTATCCACATGGGTGATGGAAATAGTAACACTTTTATTTTCTGATAGTTCCATGTACACAAACCTTGTTTCATGGTGTTTTTATTGTTGTTTTATGAGATGTCTATTGACTGTATTTTATGAACTGCTGTAAGTCGCCCCAAGCCATCTTGGGGGGGGGGGGGGACGCATAAGTGCGAAGTAATAAATAAATAAATAAATAAAATATTGTATGAAATTACCTTCAGGTGATGCACATAAGGTGTATCACCTGAAGGTGAGACAAGATGGCGGCAGCTGTAGAGGTCCCTTCGGGTGAGCTCCAGTATTGCCTGCCAGTTTCTCTGAATTCAGCCCTAGATGCTACTTGTTTGACCCATGGACCCCCTTGGGAGGTATCCGTGCCTGATCAGCCGTCCCAGGAGATGCTCTTTGGTGACCCACGGACCCCGAACAGCCAGATTTGGCTAGGGAAAGCAACAACCTTGCGCCGGAGGTCCCTGAAGCTGCTTGGGCCGACGGCTGGACAGCCTGTCCCGAAGCCTGCACCAGGTGAAGACCATGCCGAGCCGCAGGAGAGGCAGACCCGATGGTTTGTTCGGCCGATAACGCCGGCCTCGGCACGCTTCCTAAGGGCCTTTGGTAAGAGGGGCAGACCGAAATCCCTCCCTGGAGAGGGGTTACCGGCAGTAGGCCCGAGTTACCAACCCGCGCCCCCGAGAAGCAGCTCACCGGCACCCCGTGGCCCATCTCTTGACCAGCCCGACCTCTCCGATCCCAATTGGTTTGCAGAACTGATCACAGAATACAACAACTTGGCGGCCCATGCTGAAGACTTCAGGAGGAGATATGAGGATCTTTTAGATGGAATGGGGATGCCGTGTCCCCATATCCCCCAGATCCCCTCCCGGACAGAAATCCCATAAAACGGATTAGCCCCAGCAAGGGCCCCAACAAGACCCCCCTCAGGACTTAGATTTTGCCTGGGACAACTCGTGGGATTTCCCCTCCGAGAGTCTGGGCGCGGACCAGGAGAAGCGAGCCCTCAGTTCCAGCTCAGAAGACGGACTGGCCATTCCTGCTGGGGAACCCCCAAAGTCGGTGGAGCCAACAGGAGGGTTGCCAGTGATAGCGGATCAGATACAGCCCCTCACTCGACCAACTCCCCGACCAGATACCTGCCATTCGCCTCCCGTCGAGGTAGGGGCCGGGGACCTGCAGCTGAGTTTGGCTGGCCCTCCGTCTTGGACCGTCCCGCCGACAGACGACCTGAACATTTCGGCCGTCCTGGCCCTCCCTCGGAACCCCCGCGCCCGTCGACGCCGTGCTGCAAGAAGCTGGGGGAGCCAGCTAGAGTTGGAGCGCCCCAACATGGTGGCCGACCTTGAGGACGCCCGCCCACGCCATGTGCCCAAGCCTGAAGATGAAGGGGGACCCGGAAGAGCTTGTCCACCGGAAAGCCCGCCCTTGGAGGACCCCGCCATTGCCGAGGATCACATGCCCGAACCAGAATTGGAACCCGGAAGTCGTCCCCGCCGGAAGTCCCACCCCTGGAGGACCTGATCTCTGACGTGGTCCCATCCCAGAAGCGACTGACCCAGCGGAAGAGGAGGCGGCGACGAGGCAGGAAGCGAGTGAGCAGTTCCCGGAATGGGACTACACCGACACCTGAGACAGCCATTCCCGGTGGAGGCCGAGCTCCTAGACCCAGACCTTCCACTGTTTCGCCAACGGAAGGGTATTTTTCGTCGGGCAGGAAGACCCTTGAAGTTCTCTCGTCCTAGGACACTACGGACCTCCCTTCAGAAGGGGCTCTTGGAGCCCCCGGACCTGGAGGAAAGGTCAACGAAGACTGGTACTATGGCATCCAGGAGGTTCCCTGCCAGGACCTTCTGGAATGCCAAATTTAGACGCAGGGTACCCCCTCTGGAAAACCCCCGAACCAGAGGATCTGACACCCGGGCGGGTAGGAGATTGGACCCACAGGCCTGTGGTGACCATCTCCCAATGGATCTAAAAACTCTTAGGACATTATTGGACTGGTGGGTTCCTCCTAGGCTCCCCTCGTTCGATGGTCGGGCCACTGCTGGCTAGACCTGGTTAGCTCTTGGACCTTGTGGTTCCTGAGCCTGGCTCCCCTCCCCCCTCCTTAGCTGTAGGACCCTCCTTTGGGTTGTATTGTCTTGTCTGGTTATTGTTGTATTTTTGTGTTGGTGTATGTAAGTCGCCCGGAGCACTTCACGTGGAGGGCGACTCAGAAATATTAAACTCTATCTATCTATCTATGTATTTGAAACATCATTGAATTTCATGTTTAGACTTGGTTCTCATCTCCAAGATACTTATCTCACTGTGTATGTATATGCAAATACATGTACAGCGTTCCATAATCTGAAATCTAAACACTTCTGGTCCCAAGCATTTCGGATAAGGGATACCCAACCTGTATGTTTTCATGATGGAACAGAAAGACATTGCTATGCCGTTGAATGGAAAATTTAATGAAAATAAATAAAAATGATACATGGTAGGACAATAAGAAGCCCTCTTGTTGTTTCAGCTCCTAGACCCAAAACAGAAAACAACCCATGAAATCTTGGGAAGTGCCTACTGATGAAATCCAGACGTATCCTTTGCAAATTAGAATTTGTGGAGTGCTTCAGTTTTTCCCAGTTCAACCTGCATTTGTAAACCTTGAGCTCTGGGGTGATATTAGTATCTACCCTGTGGGTGTATCTACACTGCAAAATTAATGCAGTTTGACACCACTTTTAACTGCCATGGCTGAATGCTATGGCATCACTCTGAAGCAAGGAAGTGTTTGGTAGAGTAGAGCTCAGTCTTACTCAGTTTTGATTTCCCTACCTTCATCACACTGTTAAATGTATCTGTGTTACTCAGTTGTACTCAGCATTCTTTCAGTAGATTTGCCATCGCACTATAATCACTAGGCACTGCCCACCATCCCACACCAGGTTTTTTTTGGGAGTGGGGGGGGAGAACCTCCTCTCTTTGAAATGTTAGCTGTTCTGTGTCTTTAATTCTGTAAGCAAGGAAGCAGGGAGGAAAAGTGGCAATGCACTCTCCTTCTCCCCCTGCCACCTCTCTTAGCTGCCCCACAGAGAAGAGTGTGGAACTTATTTATTTATTTATTATTATTCGAACTTATTAGTCGCCACTCCCATACGGTTCGGGGCGACTTACAAAGTTCACTGGACAGGACCAGCGGGTAATTACAACAGGACAATACACACTAGAGTATACATAAACACCTTACTAGGAACAAAACAGAAAGATACAGTACAACATACTAGGACCTAACTACAGGGTAGGGAGTTAAGGAGATAATTACTTAAGTAATTCTATCTAATAGTCCTTCAGAGGGTTTCCAATGGAAATCAACCTTGGCTGGAGGATGTCTGACCTTTCTGGATCCAGAAGCAATGTTTAAACCCAAGGTCTTCTCTGGGAGGTTGGGTTTTGGCTTGTAAGAGTCGGATCTGGACCAGGTACTAGGGGTCAAGCACAACACGTAGGAGCTAATGTAACCAAAGTAAATACACAATTACAAAATCAAAACCCAGACCGTGTGGACATAGTGGGCTGGATGCTGTTCAAGAACATAACCAGTAAATACCCGTGGTGTCCCACTCAGTGGGTCTAGCCCCAGGTCACACAAGCGTCACCCCAGGCCACCCAAAGGGGCAATGCCCCGTGGGGACGGACGCCGCGAGAAAATATATGTGTATATGATAGGCTGATTCTGCCCCGCCAACCCAGGCAGCCCAATGCACACCCTTGATTACACACACATTTGGAAATCCTCCTGGAGTATGGTATAAATCATAAGCATAAACATCCAGCTCCCAAGATGATAATAAATACGTTGCCCCAAGTTCCAATACCGTCCTGCCGAAGCTCCGCAGTGGAATCAAGGCTAGATGCAGTCAAAAAAGGGGGGACGGCAACTGCGGTGCGGCGCAGCCTGATGGAAGCCGCGTCGCGGCCAGGCCCACTCTGCGGCGTACGGCCAGTCTGGATGACGTAGGGCGTCCAGGCCAATGAGGCGCAGCAGATGATGTAACGTCAATCGTCCCGCCCACGGCAATGACGTGGGTGGGTCTCCCAGCAACGGGAGACGCTGGAGCCAGCCTGGGGAAATCCCCAGGCGGAGAGGCCCAAGCCCCACCAATCAGCAGGCTCTGTGGATGACGGCGTGCTGACGAGCGCGGCGGGGGGATCCCGTGGAAGCCGGGCGGTATCGGAGGGGGGGAAGAGGAAACTCCAGGAAGGTGGCGGACGAGGGGAACAGCGGTGGAGGATTCAAATGAGGACGCGGATCCAGTCCCTGGCCGGATGCAATGATCCAACGTAGGTGGCCAAACGGATGCCTTGCGGGCCTCGGGGGTGGGCCCAAGGAAGCAGTGGGTCACATCAGACCCGGTGGAATCCCTCCACATTATTGTTATGCTTGATATATTATGATTTGGACTATGTAAGATTATGCCTTCACCTGCACAATGGTTGTAATTGTAATGGAAACGCTCTGACGAAGCTGTAAACACTCACCAGCGAAACGGGATTTGGGACCCTCCTAATAACCGTACTTCACCCGTTGGCGTTCATGGTACGACTGTGGGAGCAGCCAGCCCCACAGTTGGTCCCTCATTGTGACTGAACTGGCGTTTGTGCATTGGTGCATCTGCAGTTATTCCTCACTGCCCAGGATCACACAGTAATTGGACTGGGGTCCTTTAATAAATATACTTTGATACATTTGTACAACCGTGTGGCTTTGGAGACAACTTTTATCTGCTGGCCTTCACCCACTGCTTCCTTGGGCCCACCCCCGAGGCCCGCAAGGCATCCGTTTGGCCACCTACGTTGGATCATTGCATCCGGCCAGGGACTGGATCCACGTCCTCATTTGAATCCTCCACCGCTATTCCCCTCGTCCGCCAACTTCCTGGAGTTTCCTCTCCCCCCCTCCAATACCGCCCGGCTTCCACGGGATCCCCCCGCCGCGCTCGTCAGCATGCCGTCATCCACAGAGCCTGCTGATTGGTGGGGCTTGGGCCTCTCCACCTGGGGATTTCCCCTAGCTGGCTCCAGCGTCTCCCGTTGCTGGGAGACCCACCCACGTCATTGCCGTGGGCGGAACGATTGACGTTACATCATCTGCTGCGCCTCATTGGCCTGGACGCCCTACGTCATCCAGACTGGCCGTACGCCGCGGAGTGGGCCTGGCAGCGACGCGGCTTCCCTCAGGCTGCGCCGCGCCGCAGTTGTCGTCCCCCCTTTTTTGACTGCATCCAGCCTTGATTCCACTGCGGAGCTTCGGCGGGACGGTATTGGAACTTGGGGCAACGTATTTATTATCATCTTGGAAGCTGGATGTTTATGCTTATGATTTATACCATACTCCAGGAGGATTTCCACATTTGTGTGTAATCAAGGGTGTGCATTGGGCTGCCTGGGTTGGCGGGGCAGAATCAGCCTATCATATACACATATATTTTCTCGCGCCGTCCGTTCCCACAGGGCATTGTCCCTTTGGGTGGCCTGGGGTGATGCTTGTGTGACCTGGGGCTAGACCCACTGAGTGGGACACCACGGGTATTTACTGGTTATGTTCTTGAACAGCATCCAGCCCACTATGTCCACACGGTCTGCGTTTTGATTTTGTAATTGTGTATTTACTTTGGTTACATTAGCTCCTACGTGTTGTTCTTACCTATACAAGAATTATCCCTCCTGTGTTTGTACTAGGGGTCAAGCCCCAGAAGGTCCTTAATCTAAAGGTTTTAGGCTTCCTTATTTTAGGTGGTTCAATTGGGACCTCTAAGGGTTTGGATATTCCCTGAGCTCGCCAGGTCACTGTCCTGTCATGTTGTTGGATGGCCTGGGCCTCCAGGTGCCTCTCTCGGCAGTCTGAATGCAGATCTTGTCTGCTCTTCTTCCTCTTGCGACGCTTCCGCTTCCGGTTGCATCTGCGGGGTTTCCCCTGAGAGCTCTCCACGGGCATCCGGTCCTTGAATGGAGAGGATATCCGGTCGACTCCGGTGACTTCAAGGCCGTCCGCAGGGGGTGAAGACATCCGGCCCACTCTAGTGTCTTCAAGGTCGTCCGCCATTTTCCACAGGCCCCTATCCGACCGCCCCACTGCTCCCATGAAGCCACGACGGCGGTGGGGGGGGGGATCCCAGGGATGGGCTAAAATCTCTGTGATGTCTAGCGATGGCGCTGAGGCCAGGTAGTCTGTCCAGACAGGTCTGCTCTCCGGGAACCACAGGCATGCAGGTACTGGGCTGGGTCCAGAGCTCCATCCCGATCCAACCTCAGCCGGTAGGTGTTTAGGGCTAGATGGCAGCTCATCGACCTTTCCTTCCTCTTGGGCAGGACTCCGATTGAGGCTGCCTCCCCCGGCCAACTTCTCGGTGCCGCCCCGGGCCACATCTGCTCCATTCCCCAGGCTCATCTCCTTATCTCCGGGAATCCCAATTGGAAAGTCCCAACTCTGGAATTTGATCCCAGTCTAACTCCAAAGCCATGGGGAGCTCTTGGAGGGGGGAGTTCGAGGTAGCGGTTCCAAAATCTGTGCTGGGGCTGTATGGCGTTAAAATGCCAGATTTCTTCAGTAAGTCACCAAAGTTGTTAAATTGTTCCATGAGCTTTCTATAATCTTTAATCAGATGCTCCACCATCAATAAATCTGGTTGTCCAGGGCACACTCCTAGCAGTCCCGCCGCTGAGCCACTTCTGTGATCAACGGGGGCCTTTGCCGGGTGCGGGTCCAGTTCAGTCGAACTCTCCCGTTTCATAGGGGTCAACTTCAAAGGATTTTTCCTGGCCAAGGATCTCAGAATTTTTGCCGTTGTGGCTGTCACTGGGCGGAGGACCCATCGTTTCGACGGTCCATCAGGCCCCGATTCCAGTCCTGGTTCACGTATTGGTGTCTCCCTGGCATGAGGAAAACAATAACTCCCAGGACTGCATAGTATGGAGCTATGGTATTTAAAGTAAGGTCCAGCTGCATACATTTCACAGAGAAGGTTGATGGACCCTGAGAAACTGCAATTCCCAAGATCTTCTCATGGAGTCATGGCATTTAAAGTAAAGTCCAAATGCATTAATTCCATAGTATAGATCAGTGTTTTTCAACCTTTTTTGAGCCGTGGCACATTTTTTACATTTACAAAATCCTAGGGCACACCACCAACCAAAATGACACAAAATGACATTCTAAAACAGTAATACATATAGTTAATATGTTTTTAAATGTATTTATACACTCAATGTGAAACCTGGGCCTGTTTCGATGAACACAACATAGATATCCTGGCAGGAATGGCAGAAAGACACACACCTGGGAGTTATAGTTCACCCGCAATTAAAGAGCATTCTGAACTCCACCAATGATGGAATGGAATCAAACTTCCCACACAGAACTACCATAACCAAGAGAAAATACTGTAAGAGTTTGGTGGGCATTGACATTGAGTTTTGGAGTTGTAGTTCACCTAGATCCAGAGAGCACTGTGGAGGGGAAGGAGGAAGACATGGGGCGAGTCTGTGCAGTAGCGCCTGCACGGGTCACGTCTTCCTCCCTCCCCCCTCCCACAGAAGCAGCAGCGTGAGCAAAGTGAGGCAAAGCAAGCAGAGCGAGGCTGGGACGACGGGAGCCCGAGTGGAGAAGAAAAAGTGTTCAGCAGGAGGGGGAAGAAAGGGGATTAAAGGTTCCAATTTCCCACGGCACACCTGATGATCTCTCACGGCACACTAGTGTACCACGGCACACTGGTTGGGAAACACTGGTATAGATGCACCCAGAGAAGGGTGTGGACCTTGGGAAACTATAACTCCCAGGAGGAGTCCATCGCATGTCAGCCAGCCGCTGAAAGATCCCAGCTTCGATTATCCCAGTTTCAAGTGAAAAATATTACTGGTCCATACTTTTCGGTCACTATGTTTCATCTGTTTACAGAGCTTCCTCTTCTTTTGTGGTTAATCACATTTGGAGATGCTGGTTTTTGGTATTGTCTTTCTGTGAAAGGAGACATGTTTATGTTTTCTGGAGAGTTTATATCTCTCCAGTCTATTTACACGCATTGTAAACTTCACCCACAAATGTTCCATTAACTTGGTGTTGGTTCATTTCTTAGGATCTCTGATTTCTTTCCAATTCTTTCTGCAGTGCCTTCCTCTGGTGTCTCATACCAAGTTCTTACAGACGTCACTGTGTTTTGACAGCAGACATTACACTCTTGACATAGCTTTCTTTTTGTTTATATGGCCGAGGAAGCAGAGAACACATATTAGGAGTGGTAATAATAGCTACTGTGGTCTCCGTAGGATTGCCACCTGGCATGTTTTAACTCAGTATGAGCCCTGACCTATTTATGCTGCCTCCCAGGTGGATTTATTTTTAGCTCTGTTTCAGTACAAGTCAACCAGGAATTTACATTTGCCTTGAATACATACACATACAGACTGATGCATTGATTACTCACTTAGAAGGAAATCTATATCATATTGCTCAGACAAAATTCAACAACACGTAACGGAACAATTAGTAAGAGATACTCAGGCTTAACTCATTTATCTCAGAAATTCACCATTTTTACTCTCTTGATCCACAATAGAAGCCAGCATGGTATAATGCTCTAAAGACTGCGCCTACATGATAGAATTAAAGCAGTTTGACATCACTTTAATGGCTATGGCTCAATGCCTGGAAGTTCTAGCTTGGAGAGGCATTAGCACTCTTAGGCAGAGAAGGCTAAAAAATCTTGTAAAATGACAACTCCTTTGAGTCCATAGCACTGACCCATTGCAGTTAAAGTGGGATTAAACTGCATTAATTCTACAGTACAGATGCACTCCAAGTCACTACTTTCTACTTTGAGAACTGCAGCTCATTCACTCTTGGCTAGACATATAAATATGGCTGAATTGCATTTGTCTTTCTAGAATATATAGAATCACAAGTTTGGGGACCCGGCGGTGCCCAGGTTATTTGAGGAAGGCATTGTGTGCCAGAGTTCGTCATTGGTGTGGGCCACAGTGCTCTAAGGAATTGAATTAAAGTACTGCAAGTCCCATCATCCATGGTCCATCCTTCCTCAAACTGCACCAGGATGTAGGGTGCATCTTGGGGGTCTGTGTGCCAAGTTTGGTCTTGTTCTGTCATTGTTGGGGGCCTAGTCAGGAAAATCAAGTTGAGGAAGCCTTGTTGTCAATTTTGGGCCTGGTCTGTGATTTATAGGGGCTGCAGTGTTGTTTGGGAAGTGAATGATGTGAAGGTACTGCAAATCCCATCATTCGTGGCCCATCCTGCCCCAAACCACACCAGGTTGTGAAGTGGGCCATTGGTCCCTTGTTTGCCATGTTTGGTCCTGATCCGTCATTGCTGTGGGCCGCAGTGGCTGACTGCCTGAGGCCTTTTGCTTTCCCTCTGAGTCACCTTAGAAGTGTATTGGGTGAAGGTACTGAACATTCCATTTCCAAGAGAAAAAATTGTCAACTGGATAACTTCAACTCCAGCCATTTATGCCTGCCTCGGTCGCACCACCCAGCCACCGCCTGCAAACACTGACTTTTATTAGATAGATAGATAGATAGATAGATAGATAGATAGATAGATAGGAATCTAGTTTTCCAAGATCCTTTGACCTTCTCTGCCAGAGTGCTAGTGCCTCACTAAACTACAACTTCCATGATTTTATAGCATTGAGTCATGGCAGATTAAAAAAACAGATGCATCCTTAGTGTTGGACAAAGACTTTAAGGGTGTATTCCCTACTGCACTTTGATATCACTTTAATTGCTTAGGAAACCTCAGAATTTGATTTGGGTGAGGGACTTAGAATTCTCTGCTAGAGAGATCTAATGCTTAGTCCCACACCAAACTACAAATCCCAGCATTCTGTTGTTAACATCAAAAGTGGTATGAAACTGCTAAAGGGGTGCAGTGTAAACACTTTGGATTCAAATCCCCGCTCAGCCGTGGAAGAGCCAAGGGACGACTTTGAACAAGCCACACACTCTCAACTTCAGAGGGAGGCAAAGGCAAAGCCTGCCTGAACCAATCTTGCCTTGATGGAGTCACCATAAATCAGAAACAATTTGAATGCCCAGTACAAAAACAACCTAGCTTCCAAGAATCATCAATCACCTCTAAACAGTTTTCAGAGAGTACCTGCACTATTGAACATTTAAAAAAAAATGTTGTTCAAAACTAGAACTGCCCATTTCCAGTTTTGCTTCCCCTTGCTCATGTTTTGGGCATCTTTGGCTGTCTGTCCAATCTATAGAGAGTTATAGGGGCAGCAATTTTTTTTACCAGGCTTACCAAAGTGGCCCAGTCAGGCTCCTGACTTAACATATCAGAATTTGGGGGTCTTGCCATTAAGGCAGACCAGCTAGACCCACCAAAGAGGATCCGAGATAGCCCTGGCAAGTTAGGAAGCAACCAATCCCATTTTCCCTAAATTTCCCAATAAAGGTCTCACCAAGTTGAAGAAAATGCCATCGAGTTGCTTATTACGTCTCAGCTGATGACGGATGACAATCGCAATCCTTCGTTCATACTGCCATAAGGTTACATTGGAAAACATGCCATTTTAAAGGTTAAACAGAGCTGTTAAGTTTGAATTTCCCGCCCGCCACCCTCCAGCCGGCTTCGCACTGATTGGCTACCACGATCAGCTGTAGGAGGAGGAACAGCCGGCTTTGCTGCGTCTCAGCCAATGGGAGATGAGTGCTGCCTCTGACGTTGTCCAATCAGGGTAGAGGAGGCAGGCAAGGTGGGAAACAATGAAGCTGGAGGTTTTCTTGAGTGGATTAAATATGTAAATCAAATGTCCAGGTGCTTGACGAGAACTCCTACGTTCTCAAGTCGAGCAATCTATTGTTCCTGGTTGGCAATAAACATATTTGCTGGCCAGATGGCCATCCTGTTGTGATTGCAAGTTTCAATTCATCAAGGGGTAAACAAAAGGAATCTGGTGGCCACATCTCAACGTTCGAAGGCTGAAAGGTGACCTTTTGTGAGGAGTGAATAATGGATTGCCAGGTGGCCAAAGGTGGGGCTGCGAGACAAAACTCAGAAGACAATCTCCCTTTGTCCTGAGAGTCATGCCTGGAAGGGGGACAGGATCCTTTCCAAAAGACTTGACTTTCCTTATTGTTGATGCAAGGAAGGATATTGATGGCCATTAAGTCATTGGTCTCGGGAATGCAGCTGATCTTGAAGCCCAGGGCAGGCTGAGGTCACAGAGAAACAGTGGCATTTTTCACATTTTCAATATTACATACATGGGCAGGGGCGGTCTAAGGTAATTTTAAATGGTAAGTGAACATTATTCCCCCCCCCCAATCACTTGATAACAAAAGGTATAAGGTATTATTTATTTATTTATTTGCAACATTTTAATCCTGCCCTTCTCAGTGGCTAACAAGGCAGCAATTCGATGCCCAAACATACAATGTCCAGAGCCTCCTCTGATGCTCTCACCTCCTCCTCGCGCATGCGCATGCGAGGACTACGAGCACACACTAGGGCGGAGACTGAGTCAGAGATTCGCCTCCTGAAATAAAACCCCTTTGTCTCCACTCCCCTCTCCCTTTGTCTCCGCCCCCTCAACTTT
Organism: Anolis apletophallus; assembly: GCA_030556195.1. Lineage (NCBI taxonomy): Eukaryota > Metazoa > Chordata > Lepidosauria > Squamata > Anolidae > Anolis > Anolis apletophallus. The sequence continues at coordinate 157,106,076 of JARBWK010000004.1, forward strand.
AGCTCTGGAGCAACTGCGCCTGCGCGAAAACCTCAGCACATGCCCAGAAGCTCCTGTGCGCAGGCGCAGAAGCCTATAAACACAGCACTCCCTATTCAGCACGCAGGGAGGTTTTCTACGGCGTGGCGTCGGAGCGCACAAGGCCCAAAAGCAGGCGGCCGCTGCCTAAGGAACATTGGCGCTGTCTGGGGGCGGGGGAATGTGCCCTTTACCCAGATGGTGCCCCACGCAGCGACATTCTTTGCCTACCAGTAGGACCGCCCTTGTACATGGGGAAGCATAAGGGAAGATAAGGAACATGCAGGGAGAGTACATTGAAGGTAAAGGGTTCATTCCCGCCACTCTTCCACCCATCAAAGTTTTATAAAGCTTTATTATATTCAAGAAGGGAAGAAAAGACTAAAAAGTTCTTTTTAAAGTCCATGAAAGCTAGGAAGGTCTAGGAGGCTTCCCAGGAAAGGAGGGGGGTCCTTTGATAAGTTCATGAGTTTGAGGGAAAGTTCGTGTAAAGGGTCCATGACAGTCCATAAAGGCTGGGGGAGATGTTTATGATACTCCATCAGCTGGAGCCATAGAACCAGGGAAAGGTTCCTGTAGATGAGTCCTTGGAGTCCATAAGCTGGGCCCTGAGGGAACCCAGTGGGTCCAGGGCGGAAAGTCCAATGATCCAGTGTTCAGGAGGAATCTTGTCCTTGGAAAGACAGAAAAACTATACATCCCAGCCGGGCTTGACGATTTCTGGTCTGCTGACATCGTGAATCTCCTAGGGAATATAATCTAGGGAACCCACGGAACGCAGACCTCCTCGGCGGCCCAAGAGCGGCAGCAAGAACAATGGAAAAAGCAGGAGCCGGCATTTTGACACATCAGCTGTTCTTCTTCAAAAATATTACTTTAAACAAAAAGGTTATTCCAGGGGCGCAAGGAGCCGGAGGCAAAAAGCGAGATAGCAGAAAGTCTTAGAATTAGCCAAGGAAAATATGACACCAAAATGAAATTGATCCGCCATCTTGCAAATACGGGGACCAATGGCGGCCAATAGAAGACTTCATATCCGTAGTTAGGGTGAGACCATTTCCGGCCTCCTCGAGATGCCACAAAGGTATCCTGGTTGGGCCTGCAGTGTTCTGCAGCCCGGGAAAGGTTAGGTTTATAGTTTAAGCTAAGTTGAGACAGAGAAAAACACAATGTAAGACTATGGAGAGTTAAAAGGTTACAATTTAAGTACTTTTATTGGGGGGATTAGTTACAATGTCAGGTTGGGGAAAAGAATCAAGTCAGGAGTGGATCCTTGATTGCAGCTGCTGCTGTGGCCACACTCCCCAGCGATGTTGGCCCAATGGGGCAACCAGGAACTGCAGAACTCCCTGCTGCAGGCCAGATTATCCACAATTTAGGAGGTCAGGAAATGGTGTTCCCTATCAAACATAGCAAAGTTAGCCCTGATGCTGCTGACCGAGAGATGAACCCTGAACCAGATAAGGCACTGCATTGAAGCACTTGACATCTTTGCATGACGGATTTTCAAGTATGCGCCTGTCACTTCAGTTTTCTTTTTTGGTAGGCACATAAAAGTGTTCATGAATTTGTCATTTGCTATTTAGTATGCATTTATTCAGGGTTATGTAACTTGTTTTTCATGTAGTGTGGTTGGTGAGCTGCTTTACCACATGTGTCTCAGCAGGGGAATTCAAAGGCTTTACTGAAGATTAATAAGGAAAATAATCCAATAGAAAGATTGATAACATAGCCTGATGCATGTCTCCTCAAAAGAAACCCTTACTGAATTCTTGGAAAGAACTAGGGCCAAAATAATGCAGTTTGGCACTTCTTTAACTGCCATGGCTCGTGGAAGCTGTAGTTTTACAAGGTTTTATCTCCCTCTGCCCCACACTGACTACCCCTTCATCTCCCTGAACCCCTTCACCAACCTCAACCCCCATAGGTGCCCTGGTTGATGGGAGCCCCTGATATCCGCGGATCCCTTGTGTATGTCTTCCCTTCCCCATGGTCATCAGACACCCATTTGCAGGGTATCCATGGGCTCTCACGTGTGTATTTAATATGTTGTGTTTCTTATCTATCTATATATAAACTAGCTGTACCCGGCACGCGTTGCTGTGCCCTATTTTGGAGATGCGAGGAAGTCTGAGTATGTAAGGGTTGGAGTTGTTGTTAGTTATGGTGTTGTTGGGGTCATGGCTGTGTTGTTGTGGGTTGTTTTGGTGGGTGGGATGTTGGAGTCCTGTGGAGTTGTTGTGTGGTGTTGCTGGTGTTCTGCTTTGTTTGTGGATATACAATGTTTTTTGTCTTTCCGTCTGCTGTGTTGATGTAGAGGTTGATGCGTGTGTGGGTGGGGTACTTTGGAAGTGAGTGGAGGTACCTGAAATCCCATTATCCATGGTGTGTCCTCCTCTAATCTGCAGTCGGATGGAGTGTGGGTCATGGGGGCATTGTTTGCCAAGTTTGGTCTTTATCGGTCTTGGTTCTGGGACACAGTGGTCTGTGGGGAATGATGGGTTTTGAAGTACTACAAATCCCATTATCCATGGAGGTACTTCAAGTCCCATAATCCATGGTCCACCCTCCTCCAAACTGTAGTAGAATGTAGCGTGGGTCATAGGGGCTCTGTGTGCCAAGGTAGGTTACTGTAAATTCAGGCCATACACAATGTCCCATGAGCTGAGGCCTAGTCAGGAACAGCAAGTTAATGAAGCCTTACTGTCAATTCAGGCCATACACAATGTCCAATGAGCTGAGGGCTAGTCGGGAGAATCAAGTTAATGAAGCCTTACTGTCAAGCCTTACTGTTACAGGCCCTCACGTGTGTATTTAATATGTTGTGTTTCTTATCTATCTATATATAAATGCTCTGTGCTTTTGAGTGACTTCATAACTCAAAATCTGCTGGATGAATTGACACCAAATTTGGCCACAAGACACCTACTAACCCAAAGAGTGATCATCACTCCAAAATTTGGTTTTGTCATTTGGGATTTGTAGCTGCTGGAATGTATAGTTAAGCTACATTCTGAACTCCACCAACGATGGAATTGAACCAAACTTGACACATGGGCACATAGGACTCCCGTGACCAACAAAAAACACTAGAAGGGTTTGGTGGGTATTAACCTTGAGTTCTGGAGTTGTAGCACTGTGGACTCAAACAATGATGGATCTGGACCAAACTTGACACAAATACTCCATATGACCAAATATGAACACAGATGGAGTTTGGGGAAAATAGATCTTGACATTTGGGAGTTGCAGTTACTGGAATTTATAGTTCACCTACAATCAAAGAGCATTCTGAACCCCAGGATTGATATAATTGGGCCAAACTTCCCACACAGAACCCTCACTATCTGCAAACTGCCCTAAATTGATCAATAACAGTGTCAAACTGCATGCGCTCTACTGTGTAGATGCACCATGAGTGGCATAAATAGAAATGAATGTACAATTGTTGTCGAATAGAATTTGAGTTGGCTCTGCCCATAAGAGGCAAGAGACCTAGCGCCCAAAAAGAGGGATTGGTACCCTTGGTGAGCAAAAGCGGGACGCATAAAAATCCCACCCCAAGATTTCCCAATAAGTCTCACCAAGTTGAAGAAAAGCCACCGAGGTTTTATTTCTCATCAGCTGAAGAGGATGAAAACCGCAATATCCTTGTCGCAAAGCAGTCATAAGGTTACATTCAAAATACATGTCATATTTATAAGGTTACAGATTCCAATTTCCCACTTCCCGCCCCCAGACCAGCTTCGCATTGATTGGATGGAAACCTCCTGGCTGGCTGCATCTTCTCCCAGTTTCCAGCCAATGGGGGCGAAGAGGTGGGTGATTAGTAGAACAATGAAGGCAGAAAAACATTTCGATGGAAATAAATATGTAGATCAAGTGGCCCAGTGTTCAACAAGAACCCTCTTGTTCTCAAGCTGAGCAATTATATTGTCTTTTAGTTGATGATCAAATGTCCTCATCTGTATTTTTCTCAGTTTGATAGACACAGATTACTATATTGCTGCAGGGTCTCGGTTCTTTGGATGGTAAACAAATGAAGAAGCTGTAGCCATGTACCAGTTTCCGAGGCTGATAGAGGTGGCCGTTTATGAAATATAGAAATAGCTTTGCCTATTAATCAATGGCACAAAGGTAGACGAATCTCAGAAGCCTTTGTCTATTGATTAGCAGAAATCAGTTTTGGCCCAAAAGGGGAAGACCCTTTTGGAAAGAGCTGGCTCCTGCTATTGTCATGCAAATGAGGCTAGTGGAGGGATGATTGAATCAAGGCTTCAGGAATGTAGCTGACAAACCTCACCCAAAAAGCTTGCTAAAGGCAAACAGAGGCACTTTCATATTTTTAAAATTACATACATGGGGAAAACATGAGGGGAGATACATTGGGGTTTATGGGGAAAATATACCATCCTGATCACCCATGCACTACCCACCAGAAATATACACAATTTATTAGATTCATAAAATATAGCCCAAGGGGTCCTAGACAGAAAGGAAAAAGTCTTTGGGAATGAGCAAAAGTCCATAAGAGTAATGCAAAAGGAAAATAACTGGGTGTATTCATAAAGTGTGGGTTACAGGGGCATTGTCATGTAAGACCATGGGGCCATGGGAAGAGCCTTAAGTTCAGACTTGCATTTCCATAGCTCACCCAGTGTTTTGCAAGAGCCTTAGGTTCCCATGTGGGGGACAGATAGGGGATTATGGGATCACTTCCAGCCTGGTGTTCTTGGAAAAACTATGAATCCCTTAGTTTTAAACTATCTTCTACAGAGCCCAAGAAAGGGGGGGTCACCCCCGATATTACTTTCGTGGAGTAATGACTAATATTTTCTCCTTAATTTTGAAGTTCCTGTTTAAAAGGCTTTTCTGGGCATTTTGACATTTTTCCTTCATGTCAGGCGCTATTTTTTTTGTCACACCACAAACATACTAAGGAAAAGGACTGAAAAGTAACATGCAACCCTGCAAACAGCACAAGCAGCAATGAGTAACAGCAAGATGTTTTGCACTGTAATGAGCAATGGGCATTAATTGTGTTATAACTTTGGCTCAATGCTAAGGAATCATGGGAATTGTAGTTTAGTGAGTCACCAGCACTGTGATAGAGAAGGCTATAGATAGTAAAAAACTAAAACTCCCACTATTCCAGCGCATTGAACCAGGGCATATAAAGTGGTGTCAAACTGCATTAATTTTACAGAGTAGATGCAGCCTGAATGACAGCTTCCTCTTTTGGAAATTTCCTCCTTTAGCGATTATATCTTCTTCCTCTTTAATCTGTATCCTACCAACAACTTCAGCTATTCTGCTTTTTAAAAAGCATTCAGTTCTCTTGCTGGTTAACAGAATACTTATTTATTTTTGTTTTATCACACAATCTTGGTCTTTGTTCCTATTTTCAGGTTATTGCCCATGTGTTTTCATGATTGGCCACTGTTGTTTCACTATAAAAAAAAAGAATTAAATACATCCTGCCAAGAAAACCTTATGATAGGGTCATCAGAAGTCAGAGTTGACCTAAAAGCACAAAAAAAACAAACAGCAAATTGTGTGTTCTGCTTTGAGGATTTTTAGAGGGGCCTAGATCCATAGGATAAAAATAAATGGCCCCAAACCAAAAGGGAAAAAAAGCAAACACAGAAAAAATCAGCTCAAAACTGGTCCAAAGATTCAGGCGTGGTTTCTGACCAATATCATGGATTGGCAAAAACAACCGATTTGAACTGTCTGGAACTAATTTTAGCTTTGAACTTGCAGAAGTTAATTTTTCGGAGCTGTAATAAAAGTTGCATTGTGTCAGTGGATGTGCCTTCAGGTCACCTGTAAACTTGTGTTGACCCCATGGATTTCATACAAGTTTTTTTTATAATACAAGGAGTACTTAGAGGTGGTTTTGTCAATACCTTCCTCTGAAATACAACCTTAGAATCATAGAGTTGGAAGAGACCTCATGGGCCATCCAGTCCAACCCCATTCAGCCAAGAAGCAGGAAAACCACATTCAATACACCCCTGACAGATGGCCATCCAGCCTCTGCTTGAAAGCCTCCAAAGAAGGAGCCTCCACCACACCACGTAGCCCTCATCATGTCTCCTCTCAGCTTTCTCTTCTGCAGGCTCAACATGTCCAGCACTTTAAGGGATTGTTCTCCAGACTCTTGATCATTTTAGTTGCCCTCCTCTGGACACCTTTTATTTATTTATTTTCATTTCATTTCAGTTTATTATTTGATGAGTCACTCTCCACTGGAGTGCTCTGAGCGACTTACACAGCAATAAAACAGCAAACATATTAACGATAAATCACAAATTAAAAGCTTTGACGAAAGGCCAAGTTTTGAGAGCTTGAGAGGAAGACCGCAAATCAGGTATGGAGATAAGAAATTCCACAAGGTTGGGGCAAGAACCGAGAAGGCCCTGCACCTCGTGGAATACAGGCGTGCCTCCCTAGGACCAGGAACAAACAAGAGGTTTTCTTGAGCTGATCTTGGTGGTCTCTGATAACAAGTATGTGAGAGGTATTTAGGGCCTTGACCATGGATGGCCCTAAAGTTCAGAACCAGTGTCTTATAGGAAGCCCAATGTTCAATTGGGAGTCAATGGAGGTGTTGTAACACTGGAGCTATGTGATGTCTCATTGGTGTCTGAGTAAGTAATCTGGCAGCTGCGTTTTGAACCACTTGGATCTTCTGTGTCACTGAAAGAGGAGTACCAGCATACAATGCATTACAGTAATCCAGCCTCAAGGTAACTGTGGCGTGGATTACCATTGCAAGGGCCTCTGTTGGAAGGTAAGAAACTAGCTGCCTTGCTTGGCGGAGGTAGAAAAAGGCCTGCTTACTGATGGTGGAAATCTGAGCTTCCATCGTCAACTGGGAATCCATCAAGATACCGAGGCTCTTCACCATAGCAGACGGGGCTAAGGATTCACCATCAAAGGTGGGCAGAGGGCAGGCCAGTTCCCGGGGCCGACCGGGCAATAAGATTTCAGTTTTGGCCGGGTTCACCTTAAGTCTACTCATGCGCAGCCAGCCTGTCACAACTTCCAAGCACAAGGAGAAGTTATCAGGAATTGTTGTTCTCCCAGGTTCTAGATGCAAAAGGAGCTGGGTGTCATCGGCGTACTGGTAACATTCTAAGCCGAAGCTCCTCACCAACTCAGCCAGTGGTTGTACATAGATGTTAAATAATACTGGGGAGAAGATAGCTCCTTGTGGTACTCCACACTGGAGAGGGGACGTCTCAAATACCTGGCCCTCCCATTCTACCCGTTGGCTACGACCCCTGAGGAATGACTCAAACCATTTAAGGGCCACCCCTTGGACTCCAATAGCGGCTAGACGTTGTGTTAGCAGGTCATGGTCTACAGTGTCGAATGCTGCGGTGAGAAGCACCAGCAGCACCGATCCACCCTGGTCGAGTTGGCGATGGATGTCATCAGAGATGGCCACTAAGATGGTCTCCGTTCCATGGTCAGGGCGGAAACCGGATTGAAAAGGGTCCAGTCTGTTTATTAATCGCCATTCCAGCTTGTCAAAATCTCCCTTCCATAGCGGTGCCCAAAATTGAACAGTGTGATCTGACCAAGGCAGAATAGAGGGGTAGCATGACTTTCCTGGATCCAGACACTATACTATTTATGCAGGCTAAAATTCCATTGGCTTTTTTGCCGCTGCATGACATTGTTGACTCGTGTTTAACTTGTTGTCCACGAGCACTCCAAGATCTTTTTCACACGTACTGCTATTGGGCCAGGTGTCCCCCATTCCATATCATTACATTTAATTATTTCTGCCTAAGTTAAGTATCTTGCATTTGTCCCTGTTGAACTTCATTTTGTTAGTTTTGGCCAATAGTCTCCCTAATTTGTTAAGCATGTTTTGAATTCTGCTCCTGTCTCCTGGAGTATTAAGTATTCCTCCCAATTTGGTGTCATCTGCAAACTTGATGGTCATGCTTTCTAACCCTTCATCTAAGTCAGGGCTGTCCAACTTCTTTTGGCCCAAGGGCCAGAGTTCTGGTCACTGATGACCTGGGGGGCTGGAGCAGGGGGCGGGCCGCTCCTGATGGCACGCTGACGTCACCACGTCTGACGTCACCATGCCGGCGTCCTGCGTGGCCCGCCCCTTTTTGGCGAGGCTTGCTGACGTCACCAAGCCCCGCTGAAAAGGGACGTCGCGCTTGGTGATGTCAGCACGCCGTCAGGAGCAGCCCCGCCCCCCGCCTCCCTCCCTCCTTCAGTGACAGCCAGGGCAGCAGAACTGGTGATTTCTCCCGGTTCTGCTGCCCCAGCTGAGGCTGTAAGAGGGAGGGTGAAGCCCTCCTCCCTCCTCCCTCCTCAGTGACAGCCAGGGCGGCAGAACCGGCGATTTCTCCCGGTTCTGCTGCCCCGGCTGAGGCTGTAAGAGGGAGGGCGAAGCTGAGGAGGGCTCCCCTTGGCCCTTCCCTCCCTCCTACAGTGACAGCCAGGGCGGCAGAACTGGCGATTTCTCCCGGTTCTGCTGCCCCGGCTGAGGCTGTAAGAGGGAGGGCAAAGCTGAGGAGAGCTCTCCTCGGCTTTGCCCTTCCTCTTAAAGGGACACGCCAGCCTCGGAAGCGGGAAATCGCTGCTTCTGAGGCTAGCGTGTCCTTTAGCTGGAAGGGCGAAGCCATGGAGAGCTCTCCTTGGCTTTGCCCTTCTTCTTAAAGGGACATGCCAGCCTCAGAAGCAGCGATTTCCCCGCTTCCGAGGCTGGTGTGTCCTTTAAGAGGAAGGGCAAAGCCAAGGAGAGTTCTCCATGGCTTTGCCCTTCCTCTTAAAGGGACACGCCAGCCTCGGAAGCGGGGACATCGATGCTTCTGAGGCTGGCGTGTCCCTTTAAGAGGAAGGGTGAAGCCATGGAGAGCTCTCCATGGCTTCGCCCTTCCAGCTAAAGGGTCACGCCAGCCTCCTCCTCGTCCGCTCTCCCCGGCGCACCGATCGGAGCGCCGAGGGGAGAGGTGGGACGGAGGAGGCGGGCCTATGGAGGAAGAAGGGAAGCGCTTCCCTTCCTTCCCTTTAGGCCCGCCTCCTCCCTACCTCCCTCCCCCAGCGTTCCCGATTGGTGCGCCGGGGAGAGGCGGACGGAGGAGGAGGAAGGGAGTCCTTTTTCCTCTTTAGGCCCGCCTTTGGGCCCCTGGCATTCCCGATTGGTGCGCCGGGGGAGAGGCGGACGGAGGAGGAGGAGGAGGAAGGGTGACGCCAGGCTCAGCGGGCCACGCTGATGTCACCCAGCCCCGCCCCAGAGATCTAACTTTTTTAAAAAATTGCAGGGTAGGCGGGGGCCGTAGGGAAGAGGCTGGGGGGCCGTATGCGGACCCCGGGCCGCCAGTTGGACAGCCCTGATCTAAGTCATTAATAAAGACGTTGAACAGAATCAGGCCAGGATGGAATCTTGTTTATGGCACTCCACTTGTTACTTCTTTCCAGGATGATTGGTGAGCACCATCTGGGTTCGCTCATTTAACCAATTACATATCCTCTTAATCGTAGTTTTGCCTAGCCCAAATTTGACTAGTTTGTTTACTAAAAGGTCATTGGGGACCTTGTCGAAGGAAGGTCTTACTGAAATCCAGATAGGCTACATCCATGGCCAGGGCCGTAGCCAGGATTTTGATTCGGGGGGGGGCTGAGTTTGGTTCCTGAGACTGGGTCGAAGAGGGTCTACCCTAGCAAACCTTTTGTATTGTTATCCCAATAACCCCATTAATGTGGGATATAATGAGCATGGTGATCAGATCATGATATGAATAAACATAACAGTTTAAATAATGTACCAGTAAGGCCTTTTCGGTGAGAATTTCGGGGGGGGCTGCCCCCCCGGCTACATGCCTGTCCATGGCATTCCCTGCATTTGCTCTACCAGCCTGGTCTGTCTTGGTTATCTCCCATCAATATTCTAGCCAAGGCAAAGGCAGGCTGCTTCTGTATAATTCTTGCCAATAAAACAGGAGGTCCTTAGGGTCCCTTGAAAGCAAATTAGGAGCAATAACAGCAGCAATGACAACAACTCAGTGTGAATGTGGTTGGTGCTTAGCACTCGTATCATGTGAATAATATCATCGGGAATGCTCCTTGTAACACAGAATCAAAGAGTTATGAGGTCAAAAGACCATCTAATCCAACTTCCTGCTTTAGCAGAAATTCATTGTTGTTAAAGTATATCTGACAAGGTGGCATCCAGCCTGTTTTAAAAACTTCCCATAAAGATTTTAACATGCCTCAGTCTAGGTCTAATCCCAGTGTGCATATACACTGTAGAATTAATGTAGTTTGACACTACTTTAACTGCAATTCATATCAGAGGTGATCCCCCCCCCCTGGGTTCTGTAAAATATAGTTCAAAACCAAGGGATTCATAGTTTTACCAAGGATACCAGGCTGGCGTGATCCCATAATCCTCTCTCTCTCTCTCTCTCTCTCTCTCTCTCTCTCTCTCTCTCTCTCTCTCTATCTATCTATCTATCTCTCCCCCCCCCCCAAATGTGGGAACCCAAGGCTCTTCCCATGGCCCCACATGGCAATGCCCTGTAACCCACCCTCACTTTTAAGGACTTTTCTTATGTATGACTTTTCTTATGTAGGACTTTTCTTCTTTCCTATGTATCCCCTATGTATCAAAAATATGAGAATTGCTACCTTTCTTTCAAAACTCAGCTGACAGACAGGAAGAAAGCTGTTTGTCCCTGGCTAATCCTTAAACAAAGGTCACCAGCCTTGTCTTGCATGACTAATGAGAATGGAATTCTTCTGGGGGCCTCGGAGGATATGTCTCCTCCCAGGACCATGACATTCCTATAGGTACGAGGGGCCCCACCTTCAAAGTCTGCACAGTGGGTTGCCCCTGCCCATGGCAAAACTGATCACTCATCACAAAGGGAAATGGGGGACACTCGAAATTCCTTTATTTCCACAGCTCAACCTTCCTTTTGGGGCGAAGCCCAGCCAGAAGTATCAGCCATAGACTCACCCTGTCAAACAAAGGATTATCCCAGGGCTGGTTTCATCACCAGTCATGGATGTTTATTTGAACTCTCTAGACAATAAGCCACTAGGCTGGAAGGCATGTTTGCCCTCGTCTGGTAAATGGACATACATCAAAATACTCTTAATCCACTCAAGCCTTACCTTCCATTCATTGTTCTCTGCTCAGCCTGCCTCCTGAGCCCTCCTTGGACAGCGCTGGTGTCAGCTCTCTATAGCTACTCCTAAATGAAGACACAGAATGCCGTCTGGATATCACTAGGAATCTTTACTATAGGACAGGGCTGCCCAACTGGCGGCCCGCGGGCCGTATACGGCCCCCAGCCCCTTCCCTCCGCCCCCCTAAGCTTTTTAATAAAAAATAAAAATTGAAAAATAAAATAAATAATAAAAATTAAAAAAAAATACCTACTTCCGGGTTCGGAGCAAGTATCGCGAGAATACGCAATCCACACGGGATCTCTACTAAACAATGAAAAAATAAGATAATATATAGATACAGAATTTGTTAAACAAATCATCTCTTAGGAGCTGAACAGAAAATGTGCACCTACATAATATATATATGTTATTTAAACTAAATATTGCAAAATTACGGTTTTTTCTTGAAGTGACACACCAACCAAATTACGCTTGGTTTTTTGGCGAATTTTGACACACCACGCTCAATCACTGTTGCCCATCACTGTTTTAATCCATCCATCAATTTTCCACTGCTCGTGTCTTGTTCAGGGCTGCAGTTGGCTGCAGGAGCAATTGTCCATTATTTTAATTGGATGATAATAGCCTACGTTGGCCGTTACTGGGTAAACAGGTAAACACCCCCTTTTTTAATCAGTCTGCTTATTATACTATTATACTCACATTTAGTTGAATTCAGCCTTAAAATACTGTATATTATATGGCTCTCACTGAAATAAATTTCCAAATATTTGGCTTTCATGGCTCTCTGAGTCAAAAACATTCCCGACCCCTGCTCTGGATCATTATCAGTAGCAGAATGTGATGTGCTTGAACCTGCTTTTTGCGATTAGCTGAAATCACTCATCAGAATAATGGGAATTGTAGTTTTACAAGCTTGATAGCCTTTCCTGCCAAAGAGTACCAGTGCCTCAGCAAACTACAAATGTCAGCAGTTAATAACTTTGAGCCATTGTGATATAGAACAGAATTTGGGGGTCTTACCATGAAGGCAGACTAGCTAGACCCACCAAAGAGGATCCATTTACCCTGGTGAAAAAGGAAGCAGCCAATCCCATTTTCCCTAGATCTCACCAAGTTGAAAAAATGCCACCGAGTTTTATTGCGTCCCAGCTGGTGACGAATGACAGCCGCAATCCTTTGTCCATACTGTCATGAGGTTACATTGGAAAACATGCCTTTTTCAAGCGTACAGAACAGTCAGAATTCAAATTCCCCACCCTCCAGCCCCCCCTTGCTGGCTTCAAGCTGATTGGATGGAGTCATCAGCTGGATGGGAGGTGCTGCCCGCTTGGCCAAGCCTCAGCCAATCAGGAAGCCAACTGTCAGAGTCTGAGATTTGGTGCTTGGATTCCAGCAACCAAACTCAAGGCCACTGACATCATCAAGAGATAGTGCCCCTGGCACTGCCTGCATGGGAAAGGAGAACCAGTGAACCCGGCGGGAGATTTTCGCGGGCTTTGGGGTTTGCGCAGGATGTTGATTCTTCGAATGTGGGGGAAGGTATATAAAGGAGTGCCCCATCTTGTAATGACACTCCTGGCTTCTTGCATGTTAGTATCCTATAGCAGGGCTGTCCAACGTCTACCGGCCCAGGGACCTGAATTCCGGTCACTGATGACCTGGGGGGCCATAGGGTCTGCCCCCGCCCCAAGCTCCGCCCCCAGCTCCACCCCACCCTGCCCCCAGCTTCGTGCTCTCCCCCAGCTCCGCCCCCCACCCTGCCCCTGCATGCATACAGTCAAATATAATCTTTTACTGAGATAAAATGCAGGGATAAGATATTAAATTATTTTAATTTAATATTAAATATATTTAATTCCATCCTCCCTTCCCCCTTATTTTAATTTAATATTAAATATATTTAATTCCATCCTCCCCTCCCCCCTTAATGTATCCCATCTCCCCTTATTTCATCTTTAAATATATTTAATTTTATATTTAATACATGAAGGGAGATTGGGGGAGGGAATGAGGAGCCCCCTGAGGAACCCCCTGCTTCGGCCTACCTTTTCCAAATGCGCAGGATCCAGGAGTACCCGGATGACGAGAGAGGCGACGACCGACTGAGTCCAAGAAGGTCCTAATCGCATCTGTGGGCCTCAGCGATCCAGTAGTAGAGTAGCCGAAGAGTATCGCGAGAATACGCAATCCACACAGGATTTCGCTGTCAACGCGAGATCACGCCGGCGTTGACAGTATGGACAAAGGATTGCGGCTGTCATTCGTCACCAGCTGGGACGCAATAAAACTCGGTGGCATTTTTTCAACTTGGTGAGATCTAGGGAAAATGGGATTGGCTGCTTCCTTTTTCACCAGGGTAAATGGATCCTCTTTGGTGGGTCTAGCTAGTCTGCCTTCATGGTAAGACCCCCAAATGGTTTCTGCAAAGGCAAATCATGTCTTACTAACTTGATAGAATTCTTTGAGGGTGTAAATAAACACATAGATAAAGGGGACCCAGTCGATATTGTTTACCTTGACTTTCAAAAGGCTTTTGACAAAGTCCCTCACCAAAGGCTCCTAAATAAGCTCTTCAGCCATGGAATCAGGGGACAGGTCTTGTCCTGGATTGGAACCTGGCTAAACTGTAGGAAACAAAGGGTGGTAATAAATGGACACTTCTCTGGGTGGAAAGAGGTGAGAAGTGGCGTACCCCAAGGTTCAGTTTTAGGACCGTTACTTTTTAATTTATTCATAAACGATCTGGATGTAGATGTAAATTGTGAGGTAGCAAAGTTTGCAGATGACACTAAACTGTTCAGGGTAGTTAAAAATGAAACTGACTGTAAAGAGCTCCAGAAAGATCTCTCGAAATTGAGTGAATGGGCAACAAAGTGGCAAATGCATTTTAACCTAAACAAGTGTAAAGTCATGCACATCGGGAAAAGAACCCCAAATACACTTATCAACTGATGGGATCAAAGCTTTCTGAGACAAACCAGGAAAGGGATCTTGGGGTTTTGGTGGACAGCTCAATGAAGGTGTCAACCCAGTGCGCTGCAGCAGTGAAAAAGCAAATTCTATGCTTGGCATGATCAGGAAGGGAATCGAAAATAGGTCAGCAAATGTTGTATTGCCTCTCTACAAATCTATGGTGAGGCCACATCTGGAGTACTGTGTACAATTCTGGTCACCGCACCTCAAGAAGGATATAACGGAACTGGAAAAGGTACAAAGAAGGGCAACAAATATGATCCAAGGGATGGAGCAGCTCCCTTATGAAACCAGGTTGCAACGCCTTGGTCTTTTCAGCCTTGAAAGACGGCGTTTAAGAGGTGACTTGATCGAAGTGTATAAAATCATGCATGGGATAGAAAAGGTGAATAAAGAAAAATTATTTTCTCTGTCACACAATACTAGGACTAGGGGGCACTCCCTAAAGCTCCAAGGTAGGAAAGTTAGGACTAATAAAGGGAAATATTTCTTCACCCAGAGGGTCATTGGGTTATGGAACTCACTTCCAGAGGAGGTTGTGACAGCTGTCAGCCTGGACAGCTTCAAGGCAGGATTAGACAGATTCATGGATACCAAGGGAATCAGTAGCTACTGAAATGGACATCCAAGTGCCACCTCTGTGTTGATGGAGGCAGGCAGGATTTTCCCCGGGTACTGGTTGTGGGGGGTCGGGAGCAGGTGAGGGTTTTGCCCTCCTTTCTGCTAGAGATCCCTGTGTACAACTAGTGGGCCACTGTGTGACACAGAATGCTGGACTAGATGGGCTGAGGCCCGATTCAGCATGGCTCTTCTTATGTTCTTATGTTCTTAAATTCTGTTCTATATCACAATGGCTCAAAGTTATTAACTGCTGACATTTGTAGTTTGCTGAGGCACTGGTACTCTTTGGCAGGAAAGGCTATCAAGCTTGTAAAACTACAATTCCCATTATTCTGATGAGTGATTTCAGCTAATCGCAAAAAGCAGGTTCAAGCACAGCACATTCTGCTACTGATAATGATCCAGAGCAGGGGTCGGGAATGTTTTTGACTCAGAGAGCCATGAAAGCCAAATATTTGGAAATTTATTTCAGTGAGAGCCATATAATATACAGTATTTTAAGGCTGAATTCAACTAAATGTGAGTATAATAGTATAATAAGCAGACTGATTCAAAAAAAGGGGTGTTTACCTGTTTACCCAGTAACGGCCAACGTAGGCTATTATCATCCAATTAAAATAATGGACAATTGCTCCTGCAGCCAACTGCAGCCCTGAACAAGACATGAGCAGTGGAAAATTGATGGATGGATTAAAACAGTGATGGACAACAGTGATTGAGCGTGGTGTGTCAAAATTCGCCAAAAAACCAAGTGTAATTTGGTTGGTGTGTCACTTCAAGAAAAAACCATAATTTTGCAATATTTAGTTTAAATAACATATATATATTATGTAGGTGCACATTTTCTGTTCAGCTCCTAAGAGATGATTTGTTTAACAAATTCTGTATCTATATATTATCTTATTTTTTCATTGTTTAGTAGAGATTGGTGGCCACGGTGGTCCACGCTCTGGTTACATCCCGTATAGATTACTGCAATGCTCTCTACGTGGGGTTGCCTTTGAAGACTGTTCAGAAGCTGCAACTAGTCCAACGGACAGCATCCAGGTTGATAACAAGAGCGGCATTCAGAGAGCGTACAACTCCCCTGTTGTGCCAGCTCCAGTGGCTGCCAGTTTGCTACCGGGCACAATTCAAAGTGCTGGCTTTAGCCTTTAAAGCCCTAAACGGTTCGGGTCCAACTTACCTGTCCGAACGCATCTCTCCCTATGAACCATCGAGATGTTTAAGATCATCTGGAGAGGCCCTGCTCTCGGTCCCTCCTTCCTCGCAGGCGCGACTGGTGGGGATGAGAGACAGGGCCTTTCAGTGGTGGCTCCTCGGCTTTGGAACACCCTCCCTAGAGACATCAGATCGGCCCCCTCCCTCCTGACATTTCGCAAGAAAGTCAAGATCTGGCTGTTTGAGCAGGCATTTGCTGATGAAATATAAAGGTTTAATTAGATATATAGAATGACGACGATGTGACGGAAACTGATTTCAACCTGACGCTGAGACTGCAATTGTATGTTTTTAATTGTTAAATTGTTGCTATATGGGTTTTTTTTGTTTGTTTGTTTGCTTGTGTTGTATTGAGGACAGAGACTGCCTTGTGTAAACCGTCCCGAGTCGCCTTCGGGCTGAGAGGGGCGGTATAGAAACGTGACAAATAAATAGAGATTAGAATATAGCTGTCTCAAGCTGGCAAGTGCATTGTACATTCTGCATTGTAGAATTGTTGCTTGCAGTTTGAGACCATTTGAACTGCCATGGCTTAATGCTATGGGATCATGGGATCAGCAATTTGGTGAGGAGCTGTAGTTTCGTGACACACCAGCACTTTTTGGCAGAGAAGGCTAAAGATCTTATGAAGTTACAACTCCCATAGCCATGGCAGTCAAACTGGATTAATTCTACAGTGTCGATTTGCACTTAGTGATTGCCCTAAACAGCAAAACAACTATCATTAAAAGAGTGCAAACCGCTAATCAGTTGTTGTTTTTTTATCCAAGAGCATGGAAACACGGTGATCGTGCCAGGAATTACATAATGCGGTTGCCGAGAGTTTGTTTACAAGGGAACAAAATATAGAAGGCAAGCAACTGTTGGGAGCTGATGTTCACCGCCTGTTTATCTTTGCAGACTTGATCTTGCTGAGAAAGTTATCAATATTTAGGCTCATGGTTTAAAGAAACTCTTGTTTCTTCAACCCGATGCAAATGCAACGGCTGGCGACATCCTGTCTCTGCTACAAGTGCAAAGGAAGTGCAGAGAGATCCTCACTTCTGCACTTTGCAAACTGCCGCTCTGACTTTGCTAGGAAACAGGACCCTGGGTGAAATCACAGCAGTTCGTGATTCATTCTGCCTGCTGATTGGTCAGTTCTCCTTGACAACATCTTGTTACCAGGCGAAAAAGATCCAAAGCACATCCTTTCCTGTCGTCTTGAGCAAGTCTGCTAGGAAAGATGCCTCTGCAGAGCAGATTGGGGGTTTGGGGGGTTTTATTTGGTCTTTTCATTTTTTTAACTAAGTCTGTTGCCTGGCAAACATGTCAGCAAGTGAACTGGCAAGCAGTGCTTAAATGTGTCCAAATACAAATAAGAAGAAAACATGACAACTTGTTTGTGGATTTGTTTTTTCCCCAAAAAAGAAAACATTGTTTTTGCCAAAACTTATAAATAAGTTGCATTATTGTTTTTATTATTTATGGATTTTTGAATCTTATTTATGGATTTCGGCAAAAACAATGTTTTCTTCAAATTACAAATAAGTTGCCTTGTTTATAATATTTGGACACATTTTTATGATAGTTAGCAAATCCACAGCATGGGATCATTTCTTTTGGGCGACTACAGCTCCCAGAATCCCCCATCCAGCAAAGTCATTGGACATTCTTACATTTAGTTCAATCCCTGATTATCTGCATTCTTAAATTTCTGCATTCTTAAATGGAAATATACAATTGGTTGTATGCCACAGAGAGTCCCTCTGGTAGGTTGTATTTCCGGGTAAATCTTGACCTCTTTAGTGTCCCAGCTTTCAGTTGGGGCCCTGATCCATTTTTGAGAGCCTCCCAAAATCAAGAGGGCAAATATCTGTTTTTGCTCTGGGGTGCTGAAATATCTGTTTTCTCTCCCCATCATTTTAGGCATTGAAGCTGTTTTACTCGAGAGGTAGATGCACACACTTTCTGAGCCTGCAGATCACACACACTTTCCAAGGCAATAAGTCAAGTTCTCTCATTCTTACTCTAGAGGAGGCGCTCGGCTGCAGGCAGGTGTGTGCACTTTTGAGGCCTGCATGCCATATGCAAACTCTCTTTCCAAGTCAAGGGGGCAACAGGCAAGTTATCATTCTTACTCTAGAGGAGGCACTCGGTTGCAGGTAGGTGCACACACTTTCTGATCCTGCACATCACACATGGATGCACTCTCTTCTCAAGGCAAGGAGGCTTCTCATTCTTATTCTAGAGGAGGTGCTCAGCTGCAGTTATGTGTAGGTGCTTTCTATGCCTGCATGCCACACACACTCTCTCTTTCCAAGGCAAGGAGACAACAGGCAAGTTCTCATTCTTACTCTAGAGGAGGTGCTCAGTTGCAGTTATGTGTAGGTGCTTTCTATGCCTGCATGCCACACACACTCTCTCT
The DNA here is from genome assembly GCA_030556195.1 of Anolis apletophallus. Lineage (NCBI taxonomy): Eukaryota > Metazoa > Chordata > Lepidosauria > Squamata > Anolidae > Anolis > Anolis apletophallus. The sequence continues at coordinate 157,124,488 of JARBWK010000004.1, forward strand.
TTCCAAGGCAAGGAGACAACAGGCAAGTTCTCATTCTTACTCTAGAGGAGGTGCTCAGTTGCAGGCGCGCACACTTTCTGGGCCTGCATGCTACCCACATGCACTTTCAAGGCAAGGAGGCATGGATCACCACGTGACCAGGGACCACTTTGACCAGGGATCACTCTCCAACATTAATACCAAAAGGGTTATGAATCTTTTTGGTCAACTTTAGATTCAGTTTGGTTATTTAAATTGAAAATTGTATTGAATAGACCACATCAGCTCTAGTTTCTAGTTTCTGATACAGAACATATGCCATCCAGTAGTCGCCATCTGCTTGCCCACAGAAAACCATATTTAATAATCTAGAGCAGATATGGTAGTAGTGATCTTTCGCGGTTAGTCAGTCCCCCCACTCCAACATCTCTGTTGCCTTAGCACTATAAGAGGGTTTTGCGAGACCAGTCACTCTTGTTGCCACGTGGTTTGGAGGCAACAATGTAGTAATGGTGAGGCCGTGGACCATATTTTCATTCTTACGGACCACTGGTGGTCCAGGTTAGGAGCCACCGATGTAGATGTGAACGCAATGACAAATCTCTGATTCTATAGTGGTACCGCCCCCTTGTGGGTGGTGAGGCGATCCAAGGGGGCGGTGGGAAGCTCAGGGGAATTTGGGGGGCGGTGAACCCTTTTAAGGGGGTGGTGAATGATTGGCCATTTAGTAGGGGTCGCACAGCCCTCTTCTTTGGCCCCGCCCCTTTGCTTTGACCCCACACACGCAGTGCAGAGGCCTCCGCGTCCTCCGGCAGAGTCGTCCCGCCACCGCGGAAGAAAGCACAGCCTTCCATGGCGGCAGCAGTGGAAGCGGCGGAGGGAGCAGGAGAGCCCGGGGTTTCTGCAGGGAGAGCAAACCTCGCTTCTTCGTCCCCTCAGGCCGCAGCTGCCCGTCCCCTCAGAGCCCTCTCCGGTGGCACCCCGGGCTCTCCTGCTCCCTCCACCGTCGTTTCCGCCAGGGAAGGCCGCACTTTCTTCTGGGGTGGTGGGGAAACTCCGCTGGTGTCCGAGTTGGAGGATGCTGCGCACTGCAGCCTTCGCACAACAGCTGCCGTCGTCCTCCTCACCTCCTCCGCCTCCCCCTCTGCCTCCAGGCCCCCAGCTGGGCTGCCTCAGCGCCCAAAATGGTGGGACCTCCTCGGGCTCGGTGCCTGCACACCATCCCTGCAGTCTCCCCAATAGGGCCCTCTCTCTGCCGCTCCCCCACACCATGCATGCAGGCCAGAGGGGGCACAAATATCATTTCAACTTTAAAGTAAGTACTTAACATTACTATATATATATATCAATTGTTAAGTATAACAGATGAAGGGATTTGTAAGACCTTCAACAGCATCATCTGTTGTCCATACTCCCCCAAAACCCTCCAGTATTTTCTGTTGGTCATGTGGGTTCTCTGTGCCAAGGTTGGTCCAGTTCTGTAATTTGTGGGGGTCTCAGTGGTCTGTGGAAGTCAGAGCTGAATCAATTGAAGGTACTGCAAATTCCATCATGCATTGACTATACTCCCCCAAACATATTATTTTTGTGATTAATCACTATGCTTTAATTATGTTCAATTTATAACAATGAAAATACATCCTGCATATTAGATATTTGCATTAGTGTAGTGGCATTAACCCTTAGTATGGCTCCTTCTCTGTTCTGCTGTCTCTGGGCAGATTATTGCTAACATACGGGCACTTGGAGCATCTCCTCTCGGGAGGGGTACTTTTTACTCTTTAACCCCTTCATTAGAATTCGTCAGAGTAGCAACATTATTTATGAAGTAGCAACGAAAATATGGTTGGGGGTCACCACAACATGAGGAACCTTATTTAGGGGTCACAGCATTAGAAAGGTTGAGAACCACTGCATTAATGCATATATCTTTCTGGTTAATTGCTATTTTTAAAAAAATTAAAAAAATTCTAGGGGGGCAGTGAGTAAAAAAATTTCTGGAAAGGGGTCGGTAGGCCAAAAATGTTTTGGAACCACTGGTCTATAGAATAAGAAATAAACCATATATTGAGGGGCTATCAAAAGTTTTCATGAGATAAATTATTATGATTTATGAAATGTGTCACTACCTCTTATAGGAGGTTAGTTTAATCTCTGGTTTACTAATAAAACTAAATAACTGTGTCGTGAAAGGAAGCATGTCTAAAAAGTGTGTCATCAACATGAAATGTTTGGAAAGCCCTGCTCTAGAGAATGCTTTCTGCCCAAATGAGGTGTAGTGGGCCTCTACAGGCCCGGATTAAGCCTTTTTGGCGCCGTAGGCCAAAAAAAACCCCTGCCCCCAGGGTGCTGCTGGGCATGCATGGCAGCGCCCCAGGGGTGGGGCTTTTGTTGTCCTATACCTGCAAACGGAAGGCGGTTGCGGGGAGGAGGAGGAAGGGAAGCCTAGGGGGTAGCAGATCAAGAACCAAAAATATATATAATTTTAAGCGGCTCCAGGGGCATGGCTTCCCTCCGCTTCGTCATCCTCCTCGCCCCCGGAGCCGCTGCCGAGCATGTACGCGTGGCAGGGCACCTCTTTCTCCTTTGCCTCTTCCTCCTGAGTGCCGCGCATGGCCGTCAGCAGCACCGGTGACTTCCCTTCTTTCCTCCCGGAGGAGGAAAGAAGAGAAGTCCCCGGTGCTGCTGCCCGGCCATGCACGGCCGTCACTCAGGAGCACGGTGGAGGAGGAAGAGGCGCCCTCCTGCCGCGCGTACATGTTCTCCGGGCACCAGCGGCCCTTGGTGCGCGGCTTCCCTCCGCCTCGTCATCCTCCTCCTTGCCCCGCCCTCCTTCCTTGGGCGCGAGGAGGATGACGAGGCGGAGGGAAGCCATGCTCCCGGAGCCGCTTAAAATTATACATTTTTTGGTCCTTGATCAGGCGCCCCCCCTAGGCATATGCCCATAGGCCATGGCCTAGTTTGCCTTATGGGTAATCCGGGCCTGGGCCTCTAGAAGATGTTGGACAACAACCCCCAGCATTCCTTATAATTGGATATGCTGGCTAGGGCTGCTGGGCATTGTAGTTTAACCGCTACACCTAAACTTACCTGCCCTGCAATCCCTGCATCTGTTCTGTCCATTGTAAAGGATTCTGTAGAATATTTTGGGACAGAGAAGTTATTCAAACTAAAATACACTCTGTAGAGATACACAACGTAGAAGATTAATAGAAGCTGGAAATAGGTTTCTCTCTCTATTACTGCCCTTCTCAATAGGAAATCTTTTATTTGCTTCCAAGAAAAGCTGTACATTGAAGGCATAGAATAGACCCATCCTTGGAGTGGAGCCAATCAGCAGAGGTTCCTTATTGCTCAGTCTCCCCTGGGAGACAAGACCTGGACATGGTTGCACCACAATTCCACTGACCTGGCTTGAAGCCTTTGATATTTCCTTCTCACCTTTAATTATCCTTCCTATAAAATGGGGACAATGTTCCAAATGATTCATTAGTTTTATATTGCATTTCGCCACTAGAGTGTCTAGCTTCACAAACCAGCTTCGATTCTGATTGGTGTTGCAATGCACCGGCTCTACCTTTAAAGTGCTTCCAACAGCAACTGTCACCATTCACATCTTGAGTTGAACAACCCAGCCAGCTACAAAGTATATGCTTCATTCTATTCTTTTCCTTTCTCTCTTTTGGGTTCCTTTCACAGTATATAATTATAGCAGCATGATTCCATTTCAAATGTCGCAGCTACATTGTATGGGACCCTAGTTTAATGAGACACTAGAACTCTCTAACAATTCTAAATATTCTTCCTTAAACTACAAATTCCAGGATTCCATAGGATAGAACCATTGCAAGTTGATTTGGTCTGATCCAGTGTCCACATGTCCAGCAGGCGCATCTGTATTATTTACTAGTAGAGGGAGCTGGGAAGTATAATCCAAAAAATAAAATTTCCTAATTCTGACTGTGCATTCACTCTGCCACTCCTCATCACACACATACATAATAAACTTCGCAGTTGGATATGACATAACATACCTGACCGAGTATGCCCTCTGCTTTCACAATAATCCCAGGAAATTTTAGATTTTATTTCATCCAAATTGTAGAACTCATAGATTGAAAGCACTAACTAGTTTTGCATGCCAAAAGGAGAGCTGGGCCTAAATCCAATTAGTAGTTAGTAGTCTACATAAATGAGTGCTGTAGCAATGAGTTTCTGAGAGCCACGGATGTGCTACAGCACTGATTCTCAAAGTGGGCGGTACCACCCCCTGGTGGGCTGTGAGGCGATCCAAGGGGGCAGTAGGAGGCCCAGGGGAATTTGGGGGGTGGTGGACCCCTTTAAGGGGGTGGTGAACGATTGGCCTCTTCTTTGGCCCCACCCCCTTCGCTTTGACCTGGATATTCGATATTTAGATTACAATTCGTAAGAGTCGCAAAATTATTTATGAAGTAGCAACGCAAATATAGTTGGGGGTCACCACAACATGAGGAACCCTATTTAGGGGTCATGGCATTAGAAAGGTTGAGAACCACTGCACTAATACATATATATTTCTGTTTAATTGCTATTAAATTTAAAAAATTAATTTCTAGTGGGGCAGTGAGTAAATTTTTTTCTGGAAAGGGGGCGGTAGGCCAAAAAAGTTTCGGCACCACTGCTTTAATTAATTGCCGTATAATTACATCAGAAATAGTATAATAGGAGTATAACAGGAGTATAATAAAAATATTTAGAGATGCTAATACTAATGAAGTGTCCCACTTAAAACTGATCATGTTCATTGGTGACAGACAGATGCTAAGTGCTGGGTGGAAAATTAAAAATCTGTGTGGATGCCTGTGGTTTTGATATGGGGGGCAGGCGGGGGGTGAAGGAAGTGAAAGAAGATGATTCAGTTACTTGCGTCTGAAGATACAGCAGGCAGATATGAACGTGTGTATGCAATGGAGACTCTTCTGGAGAAACAGAGCAGAAGCATTCTTTACTCCCACATTTCAACATGGACCACTATGGCTTTGCTAGTTCAATATCATTCCAGGCCTTGAGGTTTCCGAGTCAGATCTGAGATCAAGGGACAGCTCCAGTGATGACATTAAGCGTTATGCAGTAGGAACTAATCACAGTTGCTTATAACTTGTAAGTCAAACATATTTTGCTGTTTGGAAATTAAGACAGAAATCTGAAGCTGGGTCTACACTGTCATATAATGCAGTTTGGAACGGACTTTCCTTTCTCTTTTTCCCTAACTCTCTCTTTCTCTTTGAGAGATTATGAGGCTTTGTGGATATTTTCATCATTTTAATAAATCTTGATCCTGCTTTAATCTCTGTACTTTTTGAAAACAAACTGAAGATAGGTACAGAAGAAGCATTAAAATTCCTCTTACAGCCAAGATTTCTCTTGATGTCCTAACCTTCTAGAATAATAGGGAGATTAAAAACAAAGCATTGGATTACAGTGCTTATCATACTAATATCCTGTTCAATGAGATTAGAGCTTATTGCTGAAGTGGTCAATATATCTTTTATGCAGGAACACACGACCAAACCATTCCTGACAGGTGGCCATTCAGCCTCAATTTAAAAACTTCCAAGGAAGTATACTCCACCAGCCTCTGAAGAATTTCCCCCCTATCCAACAGTTCTTAGTATCATGAGGTTCTTCTTAATTTTTAGATAGAATCTCTTTTCCTGCTATTGGAGTACACTACTCCAGTGTTTTTCAACCTTTTTTTGACCCGTGGCACATTTTTTACATTTACAAAATCCTGGGGCACACCACCAACCAAAATGACACAAAATGACACTCTAGCACAGTAATACATATAGTTAATAGGTTTTTAAATGTATGTATACACTCAGTATGAAACCTGGGCCTGTTTCGATGAACACAACATAGACATCCTGGCAGGAATGGCAGAAAGACACAAACTTCCCAAACACAGAACTCCCATAACCAAGAGAAAATACTATAAGAGTTTGGTGGGCATTGGCCTTGGGTTTGGGAGTTGTAGTTCACCTATATCCAGAGAGCACTGTGGACTCAAACAATGTTGGATCAGGACCAAACTTGGCATGAATACTCAATGTGCCCAAATGTGAACACAGATGGAGTTTGGGGGAAATAGACCTTGACATTTGGAAGTTACAGTTTCTGGGATTTATAGTTAACACACAATCAAAGCGCATCCTGAACTCTTGCAACAATGGAATTGAACCAAACTTGGCATATTGAACTCTCATTACCAACAGAAAGTACTGAAAGGGTTTGCTTGGGAACTGACCTTGAGTTTGGAAGTTGTAGTTCACTTACACCCAGAGAGCACTGTGGACTCAGACAATGTTCTGTTACGTTCTTGTTTGTTTTCTATCCAGAATCACAATGTTGGAAGGAGGGTCACCACTTTAAGATCCCTAAAACAGGCATGGGAAAACTTTGGCCCTCTGGGTGCTTTGGACTTCAACTCCCACCATTCCTAACAGCCTGAAGCCCTTTCCTGCTTAAGTGGTTGGGGGTGGGAGAAAAGGGGCCTGAGGATGCTAGGAATGGTGGGAGTCGGAGTCCAAAGCACCTGGAAGGTCCAAGTTTGCCCATGCCAGCTTTCGACAGAGACCTCTTCCTCGCCCTTCCCCTTCGCCCCCCTTTCCCCCTTCACCCCCTTCTTCCCCCTCCTGCCAAACACTTACTTTTTCTTCTACATTGCCGCTTCTGCCACCATTTTGATCCAAGGGAGCAGCGTGAGCGTGTTCAGGAGGGGAAGGGGGGAAGGAAGACATGACCCGCACGGGCGCTACTGTGCAGACTCGCCCCAGAGCAAAGCGAGGCAAAGCGAGCAGAGCAAGGCTAGGAAGAAGGGAGCCCAAGTGGAGAAGAAAAAGTGTTCGGCAGAAGGGGGAAGAAAGGGTATTGGAGGTTCCAATTTCCCACGGCACACCTGCTGATCGCTCACGGCACACTAGTGTGCCACGGCACACTGGCTGGGAAACACTGCACTACTCTAAGTCCCAGTTCAAGAGAAGCAGAAAACAAATTTGCCTCCTCCTCAGTATTGTTGGGACGCACTGTTATGTCCCTCTATTACCAGATGACCCCAAAACACCCAGGGTCTCTTTATCCAAGCAAACATTAGAAGCAAGGTGATTTTTCAATGGGTTTATTTGATCAAATCACTCTGCTGGGTGAACAGAGGAAAGTGCCACACAAAACTGAGTCAAAGCTCAGTTTTACAGTCAACACCTTGAACATGTGCACAGGCTATTTTCTCTGATTCATGTCACATCTCTATCTCTTCCTTTTGTTCCCTTCTGGTGCCAGCTCCTATCAGTATTCCTGTGCCTGCTTTTTCTTAGCAGTCGATACCCCCTCCTGCGTCTCCCCCCTCCTGTGCCTGCTTGTTACTAGGCATTTCTCTTTTGAACTTTCCCCTTATTTGAAACTCTCTGCTTTGGCTGGTAAATTTTCACTACTACCTCAGTCCTAGTCCCTTCAATATGATAATTCAGCAGTTCACTTAACATCCTTGGAGTAATGGTTAAGCAGACCACCATAGCCATTTTGTGGCTTATTGAGAATGGCTTATAACTAGATGCAATATGATTACTTCAGCCACTGGAATCTGCTGGCACCTTCTAGAGATGTCAATGGGTGATGAACCCATTTTGCATCTGGCTGTGTGTTGCCTCTGCCCATAGCATAATTCAGTTCACAGCTGTCCAAGCAGAGTTTTTCAAGTGTAACTGTTACATATATTTTTTCTAATTCTTGGATACTCATCAGTGTCTGCAATGGGTCAGGTGATTCTCTGGTGACATGTGACTGTATAAATAAAGATATAGGATCTCTACTATGTTGTCAACACATCACTATTCAAATATCAGTTGTCATCCGTTCATAAGTATAGTCAGTCTTCTTGGAAATATTTTGTTAACAAATCCCCCCCAAATTCTTAATTTTGCCATTTTATATAAGGGACATCATTGTGCTGCACCTTTGTATATAAAGGGATTTGAGCATCCACAGATTTTGCTATCCAAGGGCATCCTATAACCAAATCCCTGCAGATATCAAGGGCCCACTGTAATGCTTTAGTTGGACAAGGGCTGAAGGTATCCCATCATGGAACCAAGAGCAACAAAGTCTGGGTGGGATCATCTATGACAGGGGTGCTCACACTTTTTCAGCATGGGAGCTGCTGATTAAAAAAACCAAGTCCCAAAGATCACCTACCCAGAAATGTAAAACGTATAACTATTTTCTTATTTATTTATTTATTTATTTATATTTATTATTCATTTTTATGTACCGCTCCTTCCAGCAGGCTCGGGGCAGTTTACATAAAATGAAGTTATAAAACATCAACATTTCAATTTAATAACAACAATATAAAACAGAGCATAAAAATACATCCAACTACCCCATTTCTCCCACACTGCCATATTACCACACATATTAACAGCCAAAAAGTAAGAAGAGAGGCTTTTGAACTGCCAGGCCATTTAATACTCAGCAAGGTAAACAAAGGGGCATGCAAAAATACATCCAACCACCCCATTTCTCCCACACTGCCATATTGCCACACATATTATCAGCCAGAAAGTAAGAAGAGAGGCTTTTGAACTGCCAGGCCATTTAATACACAGCAAGGTAAACAAAGGGGCATGCAAAAATACATCCAACCACCCCATTTCTCCCACACTGCCATATTACCACACATATTATCAGCCAGAAAGTAAGAAGAGAGGCTTTTGAACTGCCAGGCCATTTAATACTCAGCAAGGTAAACAAAGGGGCATGCAAAAATACATCCAACCACCCCATTTCTCCCACACTGCCATATTACCACACATATTATCAGCCAGAAAGTAAGATGAGAGCTTTTGAACTGCCAGGCCATTTAATACTCAGCAAGGTAAACAAAGGGGCATGCAAAAATACATCCAACCACCCCATTTCTCCCACATTTCCATATTCCCCAACATATATTTCTCAAGGAACAAAGCAAGCAGAGAGGCTTTGGACTTAAAAGGCCATTTTTAAAAATAAAAAGGAAACAAAGAGACATGCCAAAGTACAATCAAGCACCCACCCCATTTCTCCCACATTTCCATATTCCCCAACATATATTTCTCAAGGAACAAAGCAAGCAGAGAGGCTTTGGAGCTAAAAGGCCATTTTTAAACATTAAAAATAAACAAAGAGACATGCCACAGAACAATCAAGCACCCACCCCAAAGTAAAAAGACCGACCTTTGAGATGCGGTAAGGAAATGACCCCAAAGCGTCCTTCTTCTTCTCCTCCGTCGTTGCTCCTATTTCCATGCCGCCAGCATGCGTGCCGCCTCCAAGAGCTCACGAGAAGTCCGAGAGGCAGAATGGGCGCTTCTGCGCATGCGCGCAGGGCCAGCCATGCATCACGTCATCCAAGCCCGCACCCTTTGGTCTCCTACGACGCTGAGTGGCTGGAGAAGGACGGAGGGAGGAGGAGGAATCCAAAAGAGGGGGCCCATTCTGCCTCGTGGACTCTGGAGCTTTTGGAGGCGGCGCGCGAGCAGGGAGCGGGGAGGAGCAACGACGGAGGACTTCTTTGCAGCGTGCAGGGGTGCGTGAAGAGGACCAACAGCAAAAAACCTGGTCAGGGGCCTGAAGATCACCAGGATGAGGCCCGAAGATCACCCTGGTGATCGCGATCACCGTTCTGAGCACCCCTGATCTATGAGATCAACCAATATTAACCTATCACAGAAGGTTTATAGGTATCTGACACAGAACAGAAAGTGACTTCACGGGTATTAGACTGTTAACACAGTGCATAGCTGGCAAATATATGTCATCGAATGTTTATCATGCTAGTTCTACCTGGAATATGAATTGGTTGGTATAGTCCAAGAGGGATATTTCCGCAGTTTGAGACAGCAAAAATTCTTAGGCAGACGTGAGTCCTTGTGTCCATTTGTTATTTGCGCTTACTATAAGACGAAAAGAGGCTTGGAAGGGGTGAGAGAGAATCTTGGGTAAAGTATTATTTGCTGCACAATTGTTTTTCATGTGCTGATGGATTGACCCAACATTTTAGTGCATACACTTCGATGTGTAAAAGGATATAGGAGGAAATGAACTGTATTGATTTTAATCCCAAGAATGGCTAGGAGTTGGCCTCCCCCCTGCCCAAAAAATGCTGTTCCTCCTCCTGTTTGTTTTCATCTTTCTTTTCCCAGTAGTGGGACTGATCGGCTTCACAAAAGAGAATGAAACAGAAGTGCGGGGCTAGCTGGCTTTACATATCCACACAGAAGAGCCAGCTAAACACATTCCTCTTCTGGCTAACTCAGCCAATTCTATGTTGCCTTGCTGGAATCCACCACCACCGCTAGTTTTTCTTTTGCACATGCGAGTTGCAAGATTTGGAGCACGGCCCTAGGCTCAGTATTTTGGTAGCAAGTAATGTGAAAGTGCACTTAACATCTTCTCCCAAGTAAAATGTAATCCAAATGGAAACAGCTTGGCTCTTGTTGTTATATGTCTACAAGTCAACTCTGATCTGTAGCAACCCTACACTTGGCAAGATTTATGAATAGGATCGACTTTTATTTAAGGTTGAGAGCAGGGGCGGTCTAAGGTAATTTTAAATGGTAGGCGAACATTATTTTGGTGCCCCCCCAAAAAAAACATTATTTTGCCGCCCCATGTAAAACAAATATACAATTATAATATCACAATACCATTAGTAGTATTATATTGTATCAATGTATATACAATATATACCATACTCATACTATATTATATCATAATTATATTATACTACATTACAATATAATTATATTATAATATATTGACATTATAATATAATGTAACATTCTATTATATTATTATTATAAAATAATATTATTTATTTAAATAAAATTATCCTCTACTAAATATTTTCATTACTCCTATAAAACTCAAATAACCCAAAATAAAGTAAAATAAAATATTATATATTACTATTTTGTACAATCCCACTATACTGCAATATTGTTTGTAATATTACATGTAATATAAAATATATCATTATTCTATTGTTATATTGTATTTGTATTATATTGTATGACAATATTAAGCAGAACTGTATAATAATCAACAAGAAATGCAATGTAAATGCATCAAAATCAGAATATATTACCTACCACCCGACTCATAATTCATAGGAGTCTCCCATAAGTCCAAAAATTAGGATCCCAATGTAAATGTAAATGTCTGAGGAACATCGGCAGGGCCAGGATGGCGCCCCATGCAGCCAGGATGGCGCCCCCTTCCCAGATGGCGCCCTAGGCAGCCACCTACTTGGCCTATCTTGTAGGACCGCCCCTGGTTGAGAGTGTGCAACTTGCCAAAGGTCATTCAGCAAGTTTCCATGGCTGAATACAGATTTAAACTGTGGTCTTCTAGGGTCCTGTACGTCTACATCAGTATTTCTCAACCTTCCTAATCCTGCGACCCCTTAATACAGTTCCTCCTGTTGTGGTGACCCACAACCATAACATTATTTTTGTTGCCACTTCATAACTGTAATTTTGCTACTGTGATGAATTGTAATGTAAAATATCTGATATGCAGGATGTATTTTAATTCACTTGACCAAACTTGGCAAAAATATCCAATACGTCCAAATTTGAATACTGGTGGGGTTGAGTTTGTCATTGGGGAGTTTTAGTTACTGGAATTCATGGTTCACCTACAATCAAAGAGCATTCTGAAATTCACCAACGATGGAATTGAACCAAACTTGGCACAGAATTCCCATGACCAACAGAAAATACTGGAAGGCTTTGGCAGGCATTGACCTTGGGTTTTGGAGTTGTAGTTCACCTATATCCAGAGAGCACTGTAGACTCTAACAATGATAGATGTGGACCAAACTTGGCACAAATACCCAATGTGCCCAAATATGAACACTGGTGGAGTTTGGGGAAAATAGACCTTTACATTTGGAAGTTGTAGTTGCTAGGATTTATAGTTCCCCTGTAAGAAAAGAACACTCTGAACCCCACCAATGATAAATTGGGCCACATTTCCCACACAGAACCCCCATGCCTTAAAGGGACTTGCTGGCATGAGCCTCCCCCCGCCTTGCACGCGCTCTCTTGCCTGCACGTGTGCACCTCGTTGCCATGCGCCAAGTACGCCTGCTCTCCCCTACCCGTTTGGAATATTAGAAACACCCCCCCCCTAATTGAATCATAGAGTTTGAACTCATGGGCCATCCAGTCCAACCCTCTTCCAAAGGCAGGTAAATTGCATTCAAAGCACCCTTGACAAATAGCTATCCAGCCTCTGCTTAAAAGCTCCAAAGGAGCCTCTACCACACTCCGGGGCAGAGAGTTCCACTGCTGAACAGCTGTCACAGACAGGAAGTTCTTCCTCATTTTCAGGTTGAATCTCCTTTTCCTGGAATTTGAAGCAATTGTTCCATTGCGTCCTAATCTCCAGGGCAGCAGAAAACAAGCTTGCTCCCTCCTTCCTATGACTTTCCCTCACATATTTATCAATGGCCATCATCATGTCATCTCTCAGCCTTCTCTTCTGCAGGCTAAACATGCCCAGCTCTTTAAGCCACTCCTCATAGGGCTTGTTCTCCAGAATCTTGATCATTTGAGTTGCCCTCCTCTGGACACATTCCAGCTTGTCAACATCTCCCTTCAACTGCGGTGCCCAGAATTGGACACAGTGTAATTCCAGGTGTGGTCTGTCCAAGGTAGAATAAACGGGTAGCATAACTTCCCTGGAACTAGACACTATAATCCTATTTATGCAGGCCAAAATCCCGTTGGCTTTTGTTGTTGCTGCCGCATGGCCTTGTTGGCTCATGTTTAACTTGTTGTCCATGAGGCCTCCCAAGCTCTTTTTCACATGTACTGTGTCAAGCCACACATCTGCCATTCTGTATATTTGCATTTCATTTTTTCTGACTAAGTGGAGTCCCCCGCATTTGTCACTCTAAGTCCCCCTGCAGGGGTGAGAGGAACGGGGTAAAAATGTTGTAAATAAATAAATAAAATAAATTGGAGTTCATTTTGGTAGTTTTGGCCAATCATTTCTCTAATCTGTTCAGATCGTTTTGAATTCTGCTCCTGTCTTATTTATTTTTATTTATTCATTTATTTACAGTATTTATATTCTGCCCTTCTCACCCTGCAGGGGAGTCAGGGCGGATTACAGTGCACATATACATGACAAACATTCAATGCCATAGACACACAGCATACCCCATATACTGTATGCCCACAAGATCACTGCGCTCAGAGGGTTGTAATCTTCTTGAAGTCCCAGGTGTGAAGTCCTACAGCCCGACAGAGAGCGTTCTCGGTGGCTGCACTGACCTTGTGGAACACTTTGCCGGCCGAGACGCGGGCCCTGCAGGACCTGGTGGCCTTTCGCAGGGCTTGCAAGACTTGGCTATTTTGGCAAGCTTTTGGCGACTGACTAGCACCTGAACATCAAACCTCGCCACCTAACCATGCCGCCTCTGTCTGTAGATCGGTCGTATTCCGATCTATGTGATGTTTTATGACATATGTGATTGTTTTTAGGAATGTTTTTATGATGTTTTTAGGCCGTTGTGTAATTTTATTGTGTTGGAAACCGCCCTGAGCCTTGGGGAGGGGCGGTCTAGTAAATCCGAATAATAAATAAATAAATAAATAAATAAATAGACAAACACAGAAGCAATTTAAGCTTTTAATTCTGGCATCGGGGGAGCTGTCGCTTCATGGTCCACTTCTGACACCGAGTCCTTTTTTTTTTTTAATTAACAAATTTTTATTTTATTTTAACACACACAAAACATACCAAACACTCACAGAACATTTACAATTCCCACCACCAACATGAGGATTATTCCCTTACATATTCATTTCTTATGGAGACATTTTTTTTATATCTTTATCTTTATACCTTTCCATTCTATATACTATATAACATTTGTATCCTATTTCTTATGGCTTGATCTCCAGAATGATTCATAATATGATTCTTTACCCTTGTCCATCTTTCTTCCATTTTTCTCATTCTATTTTCATTAATTTTTGAAGCGTTTAATTTCCCATTCATAATTTCAAATTCCATTTGTTCCACCATATAATGATACCATTTGTTTACTGTCCATTTTGATTTATCTTTCCATCCTAATACTATTACTGCTTGTGCACATTCTATTATTGCTTCTTTTATTTCCCTATCATTTTCCGTTTTCACCATTTTTCCTATTACCGCAATTTCCTTTGTTATGATCCACTCATTTCCTAGAATTTGTTTTGCCTGATTTTGTATAGTCTGCCAAAAATGTTGTATATATTCACATTCCCACATCATGTGCATAAATCGCCTTTCTGTTGGCATCCGTGCCAGCACTGACTACTCCCCCTTTATAGTAGTATGCTAATTGACAGGGTGTACGATACCATTTATGTAGTATTTTCCTCCTCATTTCTCGTACTTTGGTATTCCTTTTCATCCCTATAATCTCTACCACATTTCTCATCTTTTGTTCCGTAATTTGTAGCTCCATTTCCCACATACTTTTCAAATCCGTATTGTACCTCCATCTGCCTCTAATAGCATTGTATATATATTGCTGGCCTGTGCCTTCATTCGTTCCCATTTGTCTCTTATTATCTTTTCAAAGGTGGTATCTTCACTCTTAACCATATTAATATTATCTTTTATTCTACAGTATGCACAAATTGCTCTTATCTGTAACCAATTTTCTTGTCCAAGCCATTGTTTAATTCTATTCTCCCTTACCATTCCCTCTTTGTTATATAATTGTTCTACCCTCACTATTCCCTTTTCCTTCAATATCTGGATATTTCTATTCATATTTGATTCCTTATCCTTGTTAATTATCCATACTGTTGACATTTTGGATTTTAAGCTACTTATTTTCCCTTGCCATTTCTTCCACACTTGCATAGTTCCTTTCATTGGTCCTATTAATCTACCTATATTTCTTTTATCCCATTTTCTAAAAAATATTTCTTCACAACTTACTCCATTCATTTCCTTTTCAAATCTCACCCATTTTTTGTTAGTCACTTGTAGTTCTATTACTCTTTCAATTTGGAAGGCATCACTACATAGTTCTAGACATGGACATCCCCAACCTCCTTTCATTTCTTTTGCAATTATCAATTTTTTCCTTACTCTTGGTCTTCTCCCCCCTTCAACCCAATTATTTAATTTCCTATCCCATTCCTTTAATTTTGTCATCGGAGGAATTCCTGGGAGAGCCTGAAATAGGTACATCATTTTTGGAATTATCAATATTTTCAATGCCCTTATCCTAGACATCTGTCTCAAATTCTTATTCTTCCACCCACTCATTTGTTTTAACATTCTCTTCAATACCATTTTGTAATTTCCGTCTATTATTTTATCAAATGTTTTATATATCCAAATTCCCAGGTACTTCATCTTTTTTATTCCCAATTTTAATCCTGATTCCTTCCTTATCCGAGTCCTTGATGGAGAACTTTCTCATTCTTTTTGCCCACTGCTGGAGATTTTTATGCCATTGTAAATTAGTTAAATTAGCCTCCCTCCATAAGCGGTACCTAAATTTCCTATTTGCAGCTGTCTTTCAGGCTGCAAAGGTCGACAGCAAGCTAGACAAATGGTCAGGAGCTTACTCCGACCAGGGCTGGCTTCAAATTCATTACCTTTCAGTCAGTAGTGATTTAATGCAGCTGACTCCTAGCCAACTGCTTCTGGAGTATTGGCTATCCCTCCCAATTTGGTGTCGTCTGCAAACTTGATGATCCTGCCTGAGAACAAATAAAGGCATAGAGAGGTGAAACAAAGAGGAATGTTATGTAGACTCCCCTTTGGAACTAATCACTATATGCAACCCATTACACCCTTTGTGACATTATGATCGGAGGTGAACCCCCACCCCCCATCCCCACTCTGGGACTCTGAAAAAGTTCAAAATCAGGGAATTCATAGTTTTGCCAAGAATACCAGGCTGGAATGATCCCATAATCCCCTATCTCTCCTCCTGTTTTTATGAATGGATTCTGGCTACACAGTGCTCTCCTGAACTTCCATGCGCCTACCCCCATGAACTATTATGAGTTCTTATGAACTTTCATGAACTTTATGGGAACTTTTATGAACTCTTGCCAAACTTCATTTTATTTATTTATTTATTTATTTATTTATTTATTTATATTCCGCTCTTCTCACCCCGAAGGGGACTCAGAGCGGATTCCAGTACACATACTTGCAGACAATCCCTGCAGTTCAACATATATAGACAACATATATAGACATATTTAGACATATATAGACGAACAGAGGCAAACTTCTGGCCACCAGGGGGAGCTCCTAATCTCTCTCAGCATTTTCCAGGGTCCCTTTGTTGTTCTTCCGCATTCCTCAGCGATTCCTGGAGTTCTTTATGGCCTCATAAATCAGTCAAAATTTGGCTCTCCACTTAATGTGGTACCTTTATCTCCTACTTGACAAATGAACTGTCTTTCGGGCTGCAAAGGTCGACAACAGGGTACACTTAAGGTCGAGCACCCACCTCGACTCGGGCAGGCCTCGAACTCATGACCTACTGGTCAGAGAGATCTTATGCAGCTGACACTTAGCCAGCTGCGCCACATTCCCGGTGTTTTATGAACTTTTTATGGACTTTGGGGGGCTGATGTGATTTTCCCTGAGACCCTGCATGATTCCCCTTTTTCCTATGAACTCTGTGTATGCTCCCTTGCCCCGTTCCTCATTCCCTATATGTATGTATGTCTACATTAGAAAATATGAAGTAAAACATCCTTTTCATGAAACCAGCAACTCATGGCTCTTGCAGTTTCCAAACTTCCTGGGCTGATAATCCCCTAACAAAAGTTTCAACCAGATCCATTTGCATGGGCAATAAGTAAATGGCTCTATCTATCTGGACCCTGGAGAGCTGATAGCCAGGCCACCCAAAGCAATGGAGTCTATGGACATGCTGGATCACCCAACACAAAGGACATCTCTTCATCTGTGAGGAACCGGGGAATTGTCATCCGCCTCCCTGCTGTGCCACATCTTGTTGTCCCGAAACTAGCATCAACTTCATCAATGAACTCCATATCGCAGGACAGTGTGACAAAGGACCTAGCCTCTCAGGGCTAGATAGGAATGTTAATCCACGGAATCAAACGATAACCTAGGCCAGGCTTGAGAGCCTAAAATCTATTGCCCAGCCATTTGGCCAAACACCAGTCACCTTAATCCAGTCAACTAGACATTTCTTCATTGTTTCCCTGTTGCCCACCTCCCTTCCACCTCATTGGCTGAGCGGCCAAAAGCAGGACCATGGCCCCTCATTGAATCTCCTCCTGGCTTGCTGATGTCACAGCCAACAATAACAAAGTCAGCTGGGTGGGGTGGGAACTTTATTTATTTGTGACATGTATATGCTGCCCTTCTCACCCTGAATGGGACTCAGAGCGGCTTACAAGTAATATGTAAATACAATATATTATATGATTACCATAGCACAATATTAGTATTATATATTACTATATTGTACTATACCATTCTACTGTAATATTAATGGTAATATTACATGTAATATAAAATATATAATTATATCATATTATTAGTAGTATTATATTGTATTACATTATAATATTATCAATATTATATGTATATACAATATATCAGTGTTTCCCAACCAGTGTGCTGTGGCACACTAGTGTGCCGTGAGCGATCATCAGGTGTGCCGTGGGAAATTGGCATTCTTCCCCCTCCTAGCAGCTCTTTCTCCCTCTTTCCCTCCCCAAAGATCTTCCCCGAGGCAAAGGAAGGGCTCCGCCAAATGCCAGGCCCAGGCCCACCATGAGGAAGCCTTCACGAGCCTCGACTCAGCATCGGTCCATACTCTATACGTTTCATAGATCTGTGTGGCCTCTTTCACTGCCTCCTCCCTCCTCCCTCCAAAAGCAGAGCACTGGGCGGAAGTGATTGAGTTGGCGTTTTCGCGTTGGCTTGGATTTCTCGCGAGAACAGCCAAAGCCAGAAGCTCCACATCGGTGAATTGGGCAGTGAGTGAACCTGGGAGCATCGGGAAGCTGAACCATTCACAAGTTTCCAAGAAACAAATTTAGCCTCTCCGCTTGGAAATGGGGTTTTTAAAACTATTTTACTGGATTTTTTGAGAGTTGCCTCCCCCAAGGAACTGTTTATAACAGCTTCATGACATCCATAGTTAACTGGAAGCAAGTTTCACTCAGAGTGAAATTTCACAAGGGTCTGGAGAACAAACCCTATGAGGAGCGGCTTGAAGAGCTGGGCATGTTTAGCCTGAAGAAGAGAAGGCTGAGAGGAGACATGATAGCCATGTATAAGTATGTGAGAGGAAGTCATATATATGTTGTGTTCATCGAAACAGGCCCAGGTTTCACACTGAGTGTATAAATACATTAAAAAACATATTAACTATATGTATTACTATATGTATATGTGTTAGTTAGGGTGTCATTTTGTGCCATTTTGGTTGGTGGTGTGCCCCAGGATTTTGTAAATGTAAAAAGTGTGCCGGCTCAAAAAAGGTTGGGAAACACTGCAATATATTATATTATTAGTATTATTATTAGATACTAGCTTGGGACCTGGCGGTGCCGGGTTATTTGAGGAAGGCATTGTGTGCCATAGTTCGTCATTGGTGTGGGCCACAGTGCTCTAAGGAAGTGAATTAAAGTACTGCAAGTCCCATCATCCATGGTCCATCCTTCCTCAAACTGCACCAGGATGTAGGGTGCATCTTCGGGGGTCTGTATGCCAAGTTTGGTCTTGTTCTGTCATTGTTGGGGGCCTAGTCAGGAAAATCAAGGTGAGGAAGCCTAACAATATCCCATGAGCTGAGGCCTAGTCAGGAAAATCAAGTTAAGGAAGCCTTGTTGTCAATTTTGGGCCTGGTCTGTGATTTATAGGGGCTGCAGTGTTGTTTGGGAAGTGAATGAGGTGAAGGTACTGCAAATCCCATCATTCGTGGCCCATCCTGCCCTAAACCACACCAGGTTGTTAAGTGGGCCATCGGTCCCTTGTTTGCCATGTTTGGTCCTGATCCGTCATTGCTGTGGGCCGCAGTGGCTGACTGGCTGAGGCCTTTTGCTTTCCCTCTGAGTCACCTTAGAAGTGTATTGAGTGAAGGTACTGAACATTCCATTTCCAACAGAAAAACTGTCAACTGGATAACTTCAACTCCAGCCATTTATGCCTGCCTCAGGCCCTTCCCTTTCCTCTCTGTGCTGTGTTGGAATGTTGGGAGGCTGGCCAGTCACAGCCATTTATGCAAATAATCCCACAGTTGCAGCCAATCGAAACGCTGGCACATATTCGCTCGGTCGCACCACCCACCCACCGCCTGCAAACACTGACTTTTATTATATACATAGACTAGCTGTACCCGGCACACGTTGCTGTGCCCTATTTAGGAGATGCGAGAAAGATTGAGTATGTAAGGGTTGGAAGTGATGTTACTTATGGTCTTGGTGGGGTCATGGCTGTGTCGTTGTGGGTTGTTCTGGTGGCTGGGATGTTGAAGTCCTGTGGAGTTGTCGGTGTGTGGTGTTCCTGGCGTTCTGCAGAGCTTGTGGATATACAATGTTTTTTGTCTTTCCATCTGCTGTGTTGATGTAGAGGTTCTGTGGTTTCCCAACTCTGGAGCATGCTACGTAGAGTTGTCCGTGGGAGAAGCATTCTGTGTCAAGGTCTATGCCACAGATTTGTAGTGTTTGTCCTTGAGGCTTGTTTATGGTGATGGCATAATTGTTGTGTATTTTTGGGGGGTGGGTTTTTGTGTTGCAGGATTTTTTTTGTGGGTTTTGCAAGTTTGTGTTATTCTGGGGGTAAGTGTTTGTCAGTGGTGCCTGTGTCCCTGGTGCCCTATTTGTCTCCCTCCTAGATCTTGGCCTTGACAGTTTAACCCTCAAACACCAACTGACTAAACTCAAATCACTCAGCATTCTATCCTAGCCTTGGCTGGCTCTGTTCAGCGTTACTATGGTTACTCAGCCTCCCTGCATTTTGTGTGGGCCGATGTTGGCCAATGGGTTTCGCTGGCTGCCGCAGAGGATGCTGGGAAATGTAGGTTTTTTCCATTGTTGTTTTGGGGGTCTTCTAGGTTTTTTTTGGGGGGGGAGTTTCTTTGCTAAAAACCTTCCTTGCCTGAGGCCTATTTTTGTTGGCAAGTTTGGTGTCTCTGCCTTGGAAGGATTCTCTGTCTCTGTCAGTCGTTCGATGACGGGACCTCCTTTATGTAATAGATTAGTATATTATACTAGCTGTACCCGGCACACGTTGCTGTGCCCTTTTTAGGAGATGCGAGAAAGTCCAATCATCCACGGTGTGCCCTCCTCTAAACTGCAGTTGGATGGAGTGTGGGTCATGGGGGCATGGTGTGCCAAGTTGGGTCTTTATTGGTCTTGGTTCTGGGCCACAGTGGTCTGTGGGGAATGATGGGTTTTGAAGTACTACAAATCCCATTTTCCATGGTGGTACTTCAAGTCCCATCATGCATGGTCGGGGCTCTGTGTGCCAAGGTAGGTTACTGTAAATTCAGGCCATACACAATGTCCCATGAGCTGAGGCCTAGTTAGGAACAGCAAGTTAATGAAGCCTTACTGTCAATTCAGGCCATACACAATGTCCAATGAGCTGAGGCCTAGTCGGGAGAATCAAGTTAATGAAGCCTTACTGTCAATTCAGAGCGTAAACAGCTTCCCAGTAAGTGAGGGCTAGTTAGGGAAATCAAGTTAATGAAGTCTTACTGTCAATTTAGAGCGTAAACAGCTTCCCAGTAAGTGAGGGCTAGTTAGGGAAATCAAGTTAATGAAGCCTTACTGTCAATTTTGGGCGTGGTCTGTGATTTTTTGGGGTGTAAATTGTCGGTTGGAAGTGATTTGGGTGTTTGTGTTGGGGATTGGCGCAGGCCTTTTCCTTATTCTGTTTTGGCAGTTTAGTATGGATCGGAATTTTCATGTTGGCTGGCCAGTGCAGCAGTTATTCAACCGCCCTTATTGGCAGCCAATCATGTTGTTCAGAATGTAGAGGCTGGGTGAGTCTTTGGCTGCCCCGGAGGATGCTGGTAAATGTAGTATTATTTTTACTCGTTGTTTTGGGGGCCTTTTAGGTTTTGGGGGGGGGGAGTTTCTTTGCTACAAACGTACCTTGCTTGAGGCCTATTTCTGTTGGCAAGCATTGTGTATCTGCGTTGTATGGTTTCTTTGTTTGAGGTATACATCACATGACGTGAACCCATTTATATAATAGATTAGATCTCTCTATCCACGGCCACTCTAAAATTGCTCGACAACAACACCTTCCCACAACATGCATTGTATTAGTAATGCTTTCTAAGAGTGCATCCACACAGCAGAATTAATGCAGTCTGACACCACTTCAGCTGCCATGGCTCAATACTGTAGAACAGGAGTGCTCAGAATGGTGATCGGGATCACCAGGGTGATCTTCGGGCCTCATAATGGTGATCTTCAGGCCCCTGACCAGGTTTTTTTTGCTGTTGGTCCTCTTCACGCGCCCCTGCACGCTGCAAAGAAGTCCTCCGTCGTTGCTCCTCCTCGCTCCCTGCTCACAGAGTCCAAGAGGCAGAATGGGCCCCCTCTTTCGGATTCCTCCTCCTCCCTCCGTTCTTCTCCAGCCACTCAGAGTCGTAGGAGACCAAAGGGGGCCTGGATGACGCGATGCATGGCTGGCCCCGCGCGCATATGCAGAAGCACCCATTCTGCCTCGCAGACTTCTCGTGAGCTCTTGGAGGCGGCACACATGCTGGCGGCGTGGAAATAGGAGCAACGATGGAGGAGAAGAAGAAGGACGCTTTAGGGTCATTTCCTTACCGCATCTCAAAGGTCGGTCTTTTTACTTTGGGGTGGGTGCTTGATTGTTCTGTGGCATGTCTCTTTATTTTTAATGTTTAAAATGGCCTTTAGCTCCAAAGCCTCTCTGCTTACTTTGTTCCTTGAGAAATATATGTTGGGGAATATGGAAATGTGGGAGAAATGGGGTGGTTGGATGTATTTTTGCATGCCCCTTTGTTTACCTTGCTGAGTATTAAATGGCCTTGCAGTTCAAAAGCCTCTCTTCTTACTTTCTGGCTGATAATATGTGTGGTCCTCTGGCAGTGTGGGAGAAATGGGGTGGTTGGATGTATTTTTGCATGCCCCTTTGTTTACCTTGCTGAGTATTAAATGGCCTTGCAGTTCAAAAGCCTCTCTTCTTTCTTTCTGTGTGATAATATTTGTGGTAATATGGCAGTGTGGGAGAAATGGGGTGGTTGGATGTATTTTTGCATGCCCCTTTGTTTACCTTGCTGAGTATTAAATGGCCTTGCAGTTCAACAGCCTCTCTTCTTACTTTCTGGCTGATAATATGTGTGGTAATACGGCAGTGTGGGAGAAATGGGGTGGTTGGATGTATTTTTGCATGCCCCTTTGTTTACCTTGCTGAGTATTAAATGGCCTTGCAGTTCAAAAGCCTCTTCTTACTTTCTGACTGATAATATGTGTGGTAATATGGCAGTGTCGGAGAAATGGGGTAGTTGGATGTATTTTTGCATGCCCCTATGTTTACAATGAACAGTATAAAATGGCCTAGCAGATCAACAGCCTCTATTCTTACTTTCTGGCTGATAATATGTGTGGTAATATGGCAGTGTGGGAGAAATGGGGTGGTTGGATGTATTTTTGCATGCCCCTTTGTTTACCTTGCTGAGTATTAAATGGCCTTGCAGTTCAAAAGCCCTTCTTCTTACTTTATGGCTGATAATATGTGTGGTAATATGGCAGTGTGGGAGAAATGGGGTGGTTGGATGTATTTTCGCATGCCCCTTTGTTTACCTTGCTGAGTATTAAATGGCCTTGCAGTTCAAAAGCCACTCTTCTTACTTTCTGGCTGATAATATGTGTGGTAATATGGCAGTGTGGGAGAAATGGGGTGGTTGGATGTATTTTTGCATGCCCCTTTGTTTACCTTGCTGAGTATTAAATGGCCTTGCAGTTCAACAGCCTCTCTTCTTACTTTCTGGCTGATAATATGTGTGGTAATATGGCAGTGTGGGAGAAATGGGGTGGTTGGATGTATTTTTGCACGCCCCTTTGTTTACCTTGCTGAGTATTAAATGGCCTTGCAGTTCAAAAGCCTCTCTTCTTACTTTCTGGCTGATAATATGTGTGGTAATATGGCAGTGTGGGAGAAATGGGGTGGTTGGATGTATTTTTGCATGCCCCTTTGTTTACCTTGCTGAGTATTAAATGGCCTTGCAGTTCAACAGCCTCTTCTTACTTTCTGGCTGATAATATGTGTGGTAATATGGCAGTGTGAGAAGAAATGGGGTGGTTGGATGTATTTTTGCATGCCCCTTTGTTTACCTTGCTGAGTATTAAATGGCCTTGCAGTTCAAAAGCCTCTCTTCTTACTTTCTGGCTGATAATTTGTGTGGTAATATGGCAGTGTGGGAGAAATGGGGGTGTTGGATGTATTTTTGCATGCCTCTTTGTTTACCTTGCTGAGTATTAAATGGCCTTGCAGTTCAACAGCCTCTCTTCTTACTTTCTGGCTGATAATATGTGTGGTAATATGGCAGTGTGGGAGAAATGGGGTGGTTGGATGTATTTTTGCATGCCCCTTTGTTTACCTTGCTGAGTATTAAATGGCCTTGCAGTTCAAAAGCCTCTCTTCTACTTTCTGGCTGATAATATGTGTGGTAATATGGCAGTGTGGGAGAAATGGGGTGGTTGGATGTATTTTTGCATGCCCCTTTGTTTACCTTGCTGAGTATTAAATGGCCTTGCAGTTCAACAGCCTCTTCTTACTTTCTGGCTGATAATATGTGTGGTAATATGGCAGTGTGAGAAATGGGGTGGTTGGATGTATTTTTGCATGCCCCTTTGTTTACCTTGCTGAGTATTAAATGGCCTTGCAGTTCAAAAGCCTCTTCTTACTTTCTGGCTGATAATATGTGTGGTAATATGGCAGTGAGGGAGAAATGGGGTGGTTGGATGTATTTTTGCATGCCCCTTTGTTTACCTTGCTGAGTATTAAATGGCCTTGCAGTTCAACAGCCTCTTCTTACTTTCTGGCTGATAATATGTGTGGTAATATGGCAGTGTGGGAGAAATGGGGTGGTTGGATGTATTTTTGCATGCCCCTTGTTTACCTTGCTGAGTATTAAATGGCCTTGCAGTTCAACAGCCTCTTCTTACTTTCTGGCTGATAATATGTGGGTAATATGGCAGTGTGGGGAGAAATGGGGTGGTTGGATGTATTTATGCATGTCCCTTTGTTTACTTTGCTGAGTATTAAATGGCCTTGCAGTTCAAAAGCCTCTCTTCTTACTTTCTGGCTGATAATGTGTGGTAATATGGCAGTGTGGGAGAAATGGGGTGGTTGGAGGTATATATGCATGTCGCTTTGTTTACCTTGCTGAGTATTAAATGGCCTTGCAGTTCAACAGCCTCTCTTCTTACTTTCTGGCTGATAATATGTGTGGTAATATCGCAGTGTGGGAGAAATGGTGGTTGGATGTATTTTTGCATGCCCCTTTGTTTACCTTGCTGAGTATTAAATGGCCTTGCAGTTCAACAGCCTCTC